>CAUYQG010258110.1:0-111914 GCA_963574415.1 Tarsius wallacei
ACGCCCGGCTAATTTTTTGATTTATTGTAGAGATGAGGTCTTGCTTGCCCAGGCGGGTCTCGAACCCGCGGGCTCGGGCAATCCACTCACCTCAGCCTCCCAAAGGCGCGGGATTACAGGCTGAGCCACCGAGCCCGGCTGACTGTGTAATCTTGAGCACGTTACTCGACTGATATGGTCTGGATGTTTTCCCCTCCACATCACATGTTGACATAGGATCCCAGTGTTGGAGATGGGGCTGGCACGAGGCATCTGGGTCATGGGGCTGGGTCCCTCATGAATGGCTGGGTGCCCTCTTTGTGGTAATGAGTAAGTTCTCCTTCTCTTAGTTCACGGGAAAGAGCCTGGCACCTTCTTCTCTCTCTCGTTCCCTCTCTCACCATGTAACATGCCTGCTTTCCTTCCCCTTCCGCCATGATGATAGCTTTCCGAGGCCTCTCCAGAAGCCCAGCAGAACCGTGAGCCAAATAAACTTCTGTTCTTTATAAATTACCCCCCTCCGTTATTCCTTCACAGCACCACAAAATGGACTAAGGCGGTGACTTTTCTTAAGAGTCAATGTATTTATATCCAAAGTGGGAATCATGCCATCTACCTCATGTGGGCTCGACTCTTACATGGCTCTTTGCGTGACAATACTGATTTTTTTCTTGCAGAATGTAATTTTTCTAATTTTAATATCCATAATTGGAAAACGTGATGTTGAGATTTGGAAGAGAATAAAATATAGACACCTGCATGCAAAAAGATATGGAATAGGGCACAGCTCACCAGGAAGGCAGGTGGGACCCCAGGTGGGGAGGGGAGGAGACATGTAAGAGATTCTAAACACTGCAGCCCGACCCATGCAGCAAGGCCCTGGGGAGCTACGGCCTGTGACAGGAGATGCTGGGCCCTCAGCGCTCCCACTCCACCCTACACGAGGCTAGAGCCATCTCATGGCCTCAAGCAGCATCTCAGTGGCTTCACCCATCTGTATCTAGGGGGATGAGTTTAGACCTCAAGTCGCATCTTTTTCGAGGTTACTGCAGCTTCCTCAGTTTCCTGTGCTGGGGGACTTTGCTGCCCCCAGAGAGCACTCAGTCTGATTCAGAACACCCAGAAGGACTTTTGATCCAAAAGGCAAGCCCAGCAGCCGGAACCAGAACTGCCAGTGTGTGGGGGTGCCAGATATCTGCACGTGTTCAGGAAGGCACCCAAGGACACTCCGTGTTCCTATTTGGTGTTCAAGTCCAATTGCTGGTGTTTTTGAGTCCCATCATCTTTGGCAAAGGAGGATTTTGTCAGCAAAGGGGAACTGAGAAACTGTGTTGCAGGACAGGTGTTCAGGTTCATTGCTGCCATCTGTGACACCCATGGGCATGTGCAACAGTCTTAGTTGCTTGTTTCCAGTGCCTCAGGTGACCCGAAACTCTATATTAACATGCAAATAAGGGAGTATTTTCAATATTCCAAACTAAACCAGCCTCCTATTCCCAAGAAACTGCTACTTCTGCAAGCACTGTGGAATATTGTGTTAGAGGAAAGGGAGCAGACCAACTGAATGTGTCCTCGGCCTCGGCAGTCACACTTTCTCCCAAGAGTCCTGTACCCTTGTGTCTTACTGGAACGCTGGACAATATCACACAGACTAAGGGTAACCCAGCCAAGTTAAAATACTCCAAAGACTTGATGATGTCTTTAAAATCTCACTCCAGAAAGGAAGAACCCAAGTAGTGATGCTAGGTTCAATTTTACCTGGTTGTGAGAAACGTAGCAGCATGCCTGTATCTAAAATTAAGCAATACTAGAGAAAAAAAAACAAAAAACAAAACAACAACAACAAAACTCCCTTTCCAAACACAATTCAAGTATGGCGGTGAATTTGCTCTCACACAGTCATTCGCAAAACAGAAGCAGGAGTTGTTCGGGACTGAATCTGTTGCTTAGCTCATGCACAAAGTAATCCCCTGCTGCTGGTTCTCGTAAAGTCATTTTTACACGGTGAAACGGCAGAGGGGGAAGAAAATGTCTTCCGTTGGAGGCATTGTGACAATATTGAAAGCTCTGACTGAGGTTTGTGTAGAGGTGTCTGACGACAACTTGTCATTTATACTTTATAGGCCAATCATTGTGATGCCAAAATCACAGATGCTTAGCTTTCAGAATTGTCTTCTTTAACGTGTAACGGGTTCAGAGACTCAACTCCGGTGCCAGGAGCCTGTCTCTCCTGTGATTACACTGCCACCGTGTGGCTTTCAAGACCCTTTCAATTTAAAAAAAAATCATAGTCGTGGGCCTTGACGAAAAAGAAAGTGATAATCCAAGCATCTTCCTCTATGTCGCTTGTTTGTTCTCTGTTAGAATGCACGGACAGTACGGGGATTACAGCAGATGGCGTGACGGGGTAGCCACGGAAGAGGTGGCACTGTTGGCTGATCATTGTGTGTGATTTTGCATGGTGGCAGCTTCTGCCGGGGGAATGCCATCAAGGTCTCTGCTGGGAGATGCTACCTTCGTGTACCTTTTCTACACAGATCTAACATATACAGTGTCCAGAAGAATCTGAAAAATTCCTAATGGGTACAGGTAGCCAAGTGGTTCTCAAACTAGGTCCCCAGGCTAGCCGCATCAGCATCCTTGGGGAATTTATTAGAAATGCAAAGTGTTCAATTCTACCTCATGTCCCAAATGGATTCTCACTCTGTCACCCAGGCTGGAGGGCAGTGGCAGTCTCACGGCCACCCCAGTGTCGATGCTGGGCTCCAGTGATCCTTCCGCCTCAGCCTGCCACGTAGCTGAAACTACAAGTACATGCTACCATGCCCGGCTCATTTGTAATTTTTATTGTAGAGACGAAGTCTCAACAGGTTGCCCGGGCTGGTCTTGAACCCGCAGGCTCAGGCAATCCTCTCATCTCGGCCTCCCAAAGTTCTGGGATGACAGGCTGAGCCACCGAGCCTGGCCCCATCTGCGTTTTTAAAAGCCCGCGGGTGATTCTGAAGGCTGTTAAAAGTTGAGAATCGCTGCTATGGATAAGCACACCTCTCTTGGGGTAGATGAATAGTTTCCCTAGATAGCAGGAGCTTTAGCCTCCTGTTTCTGGCCCTTGCAAAAAAACCCACAGGGAAGTAGAAGACAGAGTACCAGGGCTGTCTGCCCTTTGGTGGCCCAGCACCCTGGAGCCCGCCCTGGGAAGGACAGAGCATCTGTGAGGTCTCCATCCCATCAGCTGCCCCATTGGTTCTTCCTCCCTCCTTATCTAAACCTGGATTTGAGATTATTGGAGCTCAGTCGATTATGAGTGGATATTTTTTATGAGGCCACTTTTTCAGACATTAAAACTGAGTTTTGAGAAGAGAAGCTAATAATTTGAAAGCCCCCCCAGGCTCCAAAAAACGTTTCAGAGTCCTGGAAATTCATGTGGACCTGGAAATTCTATGTCTTGTTGGAGGGGCCAGCTGCGAAACTGCCTCCCTATGCATGGTCTGTGGCCACACAGAAAGCATGACTCCGTGCCACGATGACTTTTCATGTTTTTCATGTGAAAAGCCGTAAGGAAGGTTTTTGATGTGAAATATTCCATTTTTTGACGTATGAATTCCATTTGAAGTGTGTATCTGATTTTTTAAAAATAGCTTCCAGTTTGATTCCGTCTACTGACCTCCAGATTGTGGTTTTGAGGGGCGGACAGTTAAGGAGGACTGTGGCCCTTGACCTGGGCACATAGCCATGAGCTACTGTGGGTCTTATGTTGATGCGGTTGGTGTCCACATGTTCTCGTGTTTGTGAAAACGCACGTATACAGAGCGTAGACGTCTAGCATCCCAATACACAGGAGAAATATTTTATTCAGTGATGGAGTTGCTGAATAAAAGTCAAAAATCTGAAAGGTACCTGACTCAAAACCCACATCTCTAAAGTACCATGCTTTCAAGAAGAAAATGTATAATATTTGTACGAATGTGAAATATGCTTTCATTATGTAGCATCTTTCAAACTCTTACAAATTTCGCAGCATACAAAGAATAAAAATACTGAAGACACACACATTACTTGTAGTGTAGCTTCTTTGTAAAGACACTTAAAACACTTCAAAAATATCAAGCTCAGGAATAACTTGAGGTATGTGGTTGAAGCAAACACTATATTTTAATTTATTTTATTCCCGGGAAGGAGTGCTCAATAAATAGCTGCCAAATAGACTAATATTGGTCAGGTGTCATGGAGAGAATTTTCTATATGAGACATGCTCTCTGCAGCTCAACCCTCCCTGCAGCCAAGATTTGGAAAATGCAGTCTTATTTAATTGCAACTCGTGGTTTTTGTTGTTGGTGGTGTTGCTGTTGTTTTTGGAAAGACTTTAAGGATAGGACCAACTTAAAGAGACTCTCAGTTTTCTCTGTGGGTTCTTCCTAAATCTGACCCAGTGGCTACACTGATGATAGCGTCTTTAGGATTGTCTGATGGGAGAACTAGCTTGGGGTAAGTTACAACGTTCACTGGAGCTGAAGATCGCCTGCTCCGGGGGCCTGCAACGGATGTGACCTCATCCCTCTCGAGCAGAAGCTGGCTCTTCAGACGTGCTGTCAGCTTGAAGAAAGCATCCCTGACCACACGCTCATGCTCACAGCCTGCCATTAAAATGCTCAGGGTTCTGAGCAAGGGGATCCTTGACTTTTCCTCTGCGTGGATTTTGAGTTTCAAGAGAATCTCATTAAAATGCATACTCAGTCGTCTCCACTTATCCTCGGGGCACATGCTCCCAGACCCCCGTAGTTGCCTAATCCAATGTAGAACCAAATCCCCTTTCTTGTGTTTTTTCCTATATACACGTGCTGAGATACAGTTTAAATTATAAGTCAGGCACAGAGAGAGATGAGCAACGACTCCTAATAAAATAGAGCCATCATAGCAACTCATCAACATCACGACTCTTGCTCTTTGGGGCCAGTGTGAGGTGAAACAAGGGTTCCTTGAACGAGGCACTGGGGTACCACCACAGTGGATCTGGTAACCGAGACGACTACTGGATGACGAGTGGGTGGGTGGTACCTATCAGGTGCAAATTCTGGGCGAAGCAAGGATTCAAGTCCGGAGCGGGACTGAGCGGGACAGTATGGAAGGGTGCAAGATATCATCACACTGCTCAGAATGGCACGCTCAGAGCTGCACTGTGAATTGTTTGTTTCTACAAGTTTTCATTTAGTATATTTTTTTCATGTTAGATTTTTCAAATTGCTTCTATTAAAAAATGTTTATTGTTGATATGTGATAGATGCACGTATTCCAAGCACATATGATGTTTTGATACATTTGTATAATAGGTAATGATCAGATAAGAGTAATTGAGACACACATCATCACCTCTCACGCTTACTTTTTCTTTCTGCTGGGAACATCTGCATTCGCCTCCTCCAGCTATTCTGAAATATGCAGTCCTTTGTTGTTAGCTGTGATCACCCAGCTGAAACATCAAACGCTGGGTCCTATTTCCTCTGTCTCACCGTATATTTGTACCCATGAATCAACCTTGCTTGACTTCCCTACCCCTGACTCCTCTTGGACCCTGGTTACCACCAAGCAATCTACTCTCTACCTCCACGAGGGCCACTCTTTTAACTTACACGTAGGAAGGAGAACATGCCGTGTTAGTCTTTCTGTGCCTGGTTTGCTTCACTTAACATAACGCCTCCAGGTCTATCCATGCTGCTGCAAATGATGAGATTTCATTCTTTTTTACGGCTGACTAATATTCCAGTGCATTTTTATCATATGTTCTTCATCTATTCGCCCATGAGTGGGCACTTAAGTGGATTCCGTATCTTGGCTGTTGTGAATAATGCTGCAACAAACACGCGAGTGCAGACATTTCTTCCATGTACTGATTTCATATGCACAGCAGTGGGGTTCCTAGGTCATGTGGTAGTTCTATTTTTAGAACTTTAAAGAACCTCTGTACTGTTATCCACAGTGGCTGGGCTAGTTTACATTTCCACCAAGAGTGTACCAGTGTTCCCCTTTCTCCACATTCTCGTCATCATTTCTTATTCTCGGTCTTTTGGGTAAAAGCCAATGCCAGTATCTCACTGTGGTTGTGATTAATAATGTTGAGCGATTTTTTATATACCTGTTGGCCATTTGTGCGTCTTCTTTCGAGAAATGCCTATTCAGATCTTTTGCCCACTTTTTAATTGAAGTGTGTGTGTGTGTGTGTGTGTGTGTGTGTGTGTGTGTGTGTGTGTTTATTGAAGAGACTGTATTTTCCCTAACGTATGTTCTTGGTGCCTTTGTCAAAAATCAGTTGACCATAAGTGCATACATTCGTTTGTGCCTGCTTTTATGCCAGTACCATGCTGTTTGGGTTACTATACCTTTGCAGTGTATTTTAAAGTCATGTAGTGTAATGTTTTTGGCTTTGTTCTGTTTGCTCAGAATTACTTTGGTAATTTGGGGTCTTTTCTGGTTCAATATACATTTTAGGATTTTTTGTTTGTTTCTGTGAAGAATGTCATTGGTATTTTGATAGGAATTGCATTGAATCTGTAGATCATGTTGGATAACATTGACATTTAACAATATTCATTCTTCCAATCCATGAACAAGGAATGCCTCTTCAGATTTTGTGTCCTTTCCAATTTCTTTCATCAGTGTTTTATTGTTTTGCTTGTAGAGATCTTTCACTTCTTTGGTTAAATTTATCCCTATGTATTTTATATGTTTTGTAGCTATTGTAATGAGATTGTTTCCCTGATCTGTTTTTCAGATTGTTCACTGCTGTATATCAATGCTAATGATTCTGAATTTTGTTTTTCTTTCCTGCAACTTTACTGAATTTGTTTATCAGTTCTGAGGGTTTTTTGGTGGCATCTTTAGGCTTTTCAAATATAAGATCGTGTTGTCTTCAAACAAGGATAATTTGACCTCTTCCTTTCTAATATTGGTACCTTTTATTTCTTACTCTTGCCTAGTTGTTCTGGCTAGGACTTCCAGTATTACATTAAATAAAAGTTGTGAAAGTAAGCGTTCTCGCCTTGTTCAAGATCTCAAAGGAAAGGCTTTCCACTTTTTCTTGTACAGTATGATAGTACCTATGGGTTTGTCATGTATGGCCTTTATTGTCCTGAAGTATATTCCTTCTATACCTGGTTTGTTATGTGTTTTATCCTAAAGGGAGTTGAATTGCTCTGAATTTTTTTTTAAACATCTATTGAAAGGATCACATGATTTTTGTTTCTGTTGATGTTATGTATAAAATTTATGATTTGCATTTTTTGAACCATCCTTGGATCCCTGAAATGAATCCCATTTGATCATGGGATTCATGGTAAATGATCTCTTTAATGTGTTGTTGAATTCTGTTTGTTAGTATTTTGTTGAGGACTTTTTGCATCTATAGTCTTCATAGATATTGGCCTGCAGCTTTCTTTTTGTTGTATCCTTATGTGGTTTGGTATCATGGCAATGCTGGCTTTGTGAAATGAATTTGGAAGTATTCTCTTCTAATTTTTTTGAAGAGTTTGAGTAGAATTGGTATGAGGTTTTCTTTAAATGTTTGGTAGAATTCAGCAGTGATGCCATCAGGTTCTGGGCTTTTATTTGATGGGAGACATTTTATTGTTAACTTCTGTCTCATTACTCTCTATTGATTTGCTCAGATTTTCTATTTCTTCAAGGTTCAATCTTGATAGGTTGTATATGTCCAAGCATGTGTCCCTTTTTTCCTAGGTTTTCCAATTTGTTGGCATGTAGTTGTTTAGAATGGTCTCTAATAATTATTTGTTTTTCTGTAGTATTAGTTGTTATGTCTTCTCTTTCATTTCTGATTTTATTTATTGGGATCTTTTCTCTTTTTTTCTCAGTTAATCTAGCTAAAGGTTTGTCAATTTTGTTTATATTTTCAAAAAAATAACTTTCCATGTGTTGATCTTTTGTAACTTTTTAGTCTCAATTTTATTTATTTCTGCTTTGATCTTTTCTTTCTTTCTTTCTACTAAATTTGGGCTTGGTTTGTTCTTGCTTTTCTAGTACCTTGAGTTACATTGTTAAGTTGTTAATTTGCAGTCTTTCTACTTTTATTATGTAAGCATTTATTGTTACACATTTTCTTCTTAGCCCTGCATTTGCTGCATCTCATAGATTGTGGTATGTTGAACTTCTATTTTTATTCATTTGAAAATAACTTTAACTTTTCTTCTTAATTTACGTATTGACCCATTAATCATCCAGAAGCATGTTATTTAATTTCCATGTGTTTGTGTAGTTCTTGACTTCTAGCTTTATTCAAACTCTGTGGTCAGGAAAGACACTTAGGAAGATTTCTTCTTTTTTGAATGTTTTAAGACTTCTTTTGTGTCCCGACATGCAATTTTTACTGGAACATGTTCCGTGTGCTGATGAGAATGAGAATGTGTATTCTGCAGCAATTTGGTGAAACATTCTGTATCTGTCAGTTAGGGCCGTTTGGTCTGGTATGTAGTTTAACTCTTATGTTTCTTTGTTGGTTTTCTTTCTGATCATCCGTCTATTACTGGGAATGCTATTTTGAAGTCCTCTACTGTTATACTGTGGTGTGCCCCTCCCTTTAGTTCTATTAATGTTTGCTTTATATGGGTGCTCCTGTGTTGGGTGCATGGCCATTTGTAATCGTTATATCCTCTTGCTGAATTGACTCCTCAATGATTACATAGTGACTTTTTGGTCTCCTTTTACAGTCTTTGGCCTGTAGTGTGTTTTATTTGTTATAAGCATAGCAACTCATGATATTTTTGGTTTCCATTTGAACGAAATATCTTTTTCATCCCTTCACTTTCAATCTATGTGGGTCTTTACAGGTAAAGTTTGTTTCTTGTGGGCAGCATGATGTGTCTTGTTTCTTTAACCATTTAGGTGCTGTATGCCTTTTTGTTGTTTCATTTACATTTCATGTTATTACTGATGGGTTAGAACTTACTATGCCCATTTTGTAACACGTTTTCTGGCCATTTTGTAGCCACTCTCTTCTTTTCTTACTGTCCTGTCTTATCGTTAACTTGTTTTCTCTGGTAGTATGCTTTAAATCCTTGCCTTTTTTTTTGGGGGGGGGGGGTTGGAGTCTCACTCTGTGGCCCAGACTGGAGTGCAGTGGCATGCTCCCGGCCACTGCTGCCTCGACCTGCTGGGCTCCTGCGATCCTTCCGCCTCAGCCTTCCAAGAAGCCAGAACTATAGGCACGTGCTATCATGCCCAGCTAATTTTTGATTTATTGTACAGATGAGGTCTCACCAAGTTGCCTGGGTGGATCTCGAATCCGTGGGCTCGGGCAATTCACTCACCTCAGCCTCCCAAAGTGATTACAGGCTGAGCCACCAAGCCCAGCCAATTCCTTGCTTTTTATTTTCAGTTTATTTATGTGTAGGTTTTTGCTTTGTGATAACCATGAGGCTTACAAAAATCATCTTATATATATAATGTTATTGTAAACAAATAAAGCTGTCACTTATCTTTGATCACAAAGAAAAGAATAATAACAAAAAGGAAAGACTAAAAATAGCTCTGCACTTTAAGCCTATCTCCTCACTCAACATTTTGACTTTTTGTGGTGCTGGTGGACACATTTTTGTATATTTACGTCTTAAAATTTTTCTGCAACTGTTATTGTTTTTGATAGGCTTGTCTTCATACCGGAATTTTCTTCTAGTCTTCATACTAGAGTTATGAATGGATTATACACCATGATTACAGTGTTAGAGTATTCCGAGGTTGTGTGTTTACTTTTACCAGTGGGCTTTCTACCTTCAAATGCTTTTTTTATGCACAGTAGGATTTTTTTTTTAAGAACCTGGCCAGGTTCGGTGGCTCAGCCTGTCATCCCAGCACTTTGGGAGTCCAAGGCGAGTGGATGGCCTGAGCCCGTGGGTTTGAGACCCACCCGGGCAACTTGGTGAGACCTCGTCTCTACAATAAATCAAAAATTAGCCGGGTGTGGTAGCGCGTACCTGTAGTTCTGGCTACTTGGAAGGCTGAGGCGGAAGGATAGCAGGAGCCCAGCGGGTCAAGGCTGCGGTGGCCGGGAGCGTGCTGGTGCACTCCAGTCTGGGCGACAGAGTGAGACTCCAACACACACACACACACAAATTGAAGAATCCCTTTAACATTTCTTGTAAGATGAGTCTGGTGATGATGAATTCCTTCAGCTTTTGTTTATTAATGTCTTCTTCTTCTTTTTTTTCTTGGAGGGCAGGTTTTTTTGTTTGTTTGTTTCTTCAGCACTTTCAATACAACCTCCTACTCCTCCTGATCTGCATGGTTTTCATTGAGAAGACCGTTGCCCGATGCATTGGTGCTTCCTTATACATTATATGCTTATTTTTTCTTGCTGCTTTTAAAGTCTTCTCTTTGTCCTTGACCTTCAAGAGTTTGATTATTATACATCTTGGGGTAGTCTTATTTGGGCTTAACCTGTTTGGTGACATCTGACCTTTCTATACCTGGATATATTTATTTTTCTAATGTTTTGAATGTTTAATGTTAGTATTTCTTTAATAAACTGTCTACCCCTCACTTGTGCTCAGCTCCCTCTTGAACACCAACGACTCTTTGATTTGTTCTTTGAGACAATTTTCCATATTTTGTAGGTGTTCTTCATTCATTCTCATTGTTTTTCTGCTCTGATTGTGTATTTTCAAATGACCTGTCCTCAAGCTCACCGATTCTTCCTTCAGCTTGAAACATTCTGCTGTTGAGAGCCTCTGATGATTTCTTTCTTTCTTTCTTTCTTTCTTTTTTAGTTTAGGAAACATGTTTGCTAGTTCCATGATTTCAATTTGATATTTTTTTTTTTTTGAGTTGGAATCTCACTCTGTCGCCCAGACTGGAGTGCAGTGGCACGCTCCCAGCCACCGCAGCCTCGACCTGCTGGGCTCCGGCGATCCTTCTGCCTCAGCCTTCCAAGTAGCTGGAACTACAGGCGCGCGCAACAACGCCCGGCTAGTTTTTTTGATTTATTGTGGAGATGAGGTCTCCCAAGTTGCCCAGGTGGGTCTCGAACCTGCAGACTCAGGCAATCCACTCACCTTAGTCTTCCAAAGTGCGGGATTACAGGCTGAGCCACCGAGCCCGGCTTTCTATTTGATTTTTTAAAAAATTGTTTCAATCTCTTTGCTAAATTTATCTGGTAAACTTCTTAACTGTTTTTCTGATTACTGAGTTTTTTGTGTTTGTTTTTGTTTTAAGTTACTGAGAGCTCACCTGTCACCATTTTGCCAGGGTAATTCAGTGGCTCTTTGTTTTGTCCTTTTTGGGAGGGCTTGGTTCCTTGTTTTCTATCATCTCCTATAGAGATGTACATCCACATATTTGCATAGAAGAATTAGTTATTTATTTCAGCCTTCTCTTTCTGGCTTGTTTGGGGTTTTGTTTTTGTTTTTGTTTTTGTTTTTTGAGTTGGAGTCTCACTCTATCGCCCGGGCTGGAGTGCAGTGGCAGGCACGCTCACAGCAACCACAACCTCAACTTGCTGGGCTCAGGCAATCCTTCCACCTCAGCCTTCCAAGTAGCCGGAACTACAGGCACGTACTACTATGCCCAGCTAATTTTTTATTTATTGTAGAGACAGGGTCTCACCAAGTTTCCAGGGCTGGTCTTGAACCTGTGGGCTCAGGCAATCCACTCGCTTCGGCCTCCCAAAGTGCTTGGATGACAGGCTGAGCCGCCGAGCCTGGCCTGTTTGGGTTTCTATTGGCTATGTTCGCTTGGAGATTTCTTTGCAGTTTACCTGTTGAATATCTGTATGCTAGTTCACAACCTCTTTTTGAGCACCAGATGGTGACATAAGCCCAGGTTTGCCTTGGCCCTAGCAACCATAGAGTGTTGCCATCCCAAGTAGGGGACATCCCAAAGGGCAATACCCTGACAGCGTGGGAAGGCTGGAAAGAGGTTTGCGCCCAGACGACCCATGGAACGTACCTTCAGCCGCTGCTGAACAGTCACTCTGATTTGGCGTCTCCTTTGCTGAGTTACAAAGCAGAGTTTCCAGGGCTAGGATTGTTCCTCCCACATCCTCTTTTTTGTCTCTAACTATGCTCGGGGATAGTTCCCCCTCAAGGCATTCCCAATGTTTATTGTGGGTAGAGGTGAAGACAGGCCTTTGGCCAGGGAATCCAAGATGGCAAGAAAGCTGGTTGTCCATCTTGATCCTACTTTTTCTGGTGTAGTAATTCTGAGCAGGGGAAAATGTTTTGCAGGCTCTGTGCCTGTCAGATAGGGGGAAGGGTATTGTGGATGAGAACGTCCAATTCTCTTATCATCTGCACAAAGACTTCTTACTTTTCCCAGGAACAATCTCCTCCTGATATTTGAGGTCTGGGATGTTGCTGGTGATCATTTCAGCACTGTACATTGGTTTTTGGTTTTCTGTGGTGAGGGAGTGGGGATGGAAGCCAGCTTGCTTCTACTTTGTCATTGTGGTAATCTTTCCATTAACCGTGGGTTACTGAAACCATGGAAAGTAGAATTGCAGAGAAGGAGAGATTGTTCTCTCAATGGGGATTAAAACATGAGGTTTTCCTCATTCACTCAGCAAATAGTATTAGGAATCTGGCATCAGAACTAAAGGTAGCCAGGTAGATACAATCAGGTTTTCTACATGGTTCCTGACCAAGAAGAGTCTGGAAACCAGAAACCAAAACAAATAATTGCATGATGGAGTAATGAAGGTAGAGGGGGAAATGCTTAGGATCCACTGAGGGGGGAAAACAAAAACAAAAATCTTTCCCAAGGGATCTTTAATGGCTGCACAGAGTAGATAATATTTGAACCGGGTCTCCTGAGATTAATGGGCACTTACTTGTTAAGGAGGAGATGAAGGTCTGCAGGCATACCAAAGCTGGTATTTTCTTGTGGCTAAAGTGTCTGCCAACTGTGATACCTTTGAAGCCTAACACAGGGCCCCTATAAATAATTCAATAGCTATTATTTGAATTTAAGAGCAAATAAGTGAATTATCTGCATGTATTTAAGAGAGGGTAAGGCCAGGCGTGGTGGCTCCAGCCTGTCATCCCAGCACTTTGGGAGGCCTAGGGTAGGGGATTGCCTGAGTCCACAGGTCTGAGACCCACCTGGGCAACCTGGCGAAACCTCATCTCTACAATACATCCAAAACTTAGCCGGACATGGTAGCGGGCACCTGTATTTCTGGCTACTTGGAAGGCTGAGGTGGAAGGATCACCTGAGCGCAGCAGGTCGACGCTGGGGTGGCCATGAGTGTGCCACTGCGCTCCAACCTGGGCGATGGAGTGGGACTCTGAGTAAAAAAAAAAAGGGAGGGATGGAGAGGATGAGTAGCAGAAAAAAATAAGACTAAGAAGATTGATTGGACATAGAGGCCTCAAAGGCAACACTGAAACATTTGTATTTTATTCCATAAATTAGTGTGATCTCTTGCATCAAGATCTACTGAAGTACTTTAAATAATGCAGATTCCTCAATCATACTACAGAGCAACTGAATCAGGATCTTCTAGAGATCAAGCCAAGGAATTAGCATCTTTGCGCTCTGTGAAAGCCACTGCTGGAAGCAGTGACCAATTTTTTGACTTTTTTGTTTTAACTTTTTTGAGGAATGTGCAGCATCTTAGAGGATCTGTTGAAAGCTATGGAATTCTTCCCAGAAAAAAGTACACACACACATTCGTTTTTATTAACAATTAAAGAGAGATCATGAAATCCCTGAGATTAGCTCATGAACTCAGGTTAATAGCTCTGAAACCAAATTGGCTAACACCTGATTTAGGAAAGTTAAACAAGAACTATTGTTGCTAAGAGTTACAGTAAGGAAGCCTTGTAGGTGAAGTTGAAGGCTATAGAATTTCCTCTAATAATTGGGTCCAGGACCAATCTAATCTCATCATTCTGTCAATGTTTACTGTAAGAGACATGTTCACGTTTAAAAAAGAGAAGAATGTATACTGGGAGCCAGGAAGCTTCTAGGTAATTTCCATCCTAAGTAAGGCATTTAATGAAATGTTTCAAGAGAAAAAAAGTACTTATTGAGCATTTAGAAACTGACATGTTGTTTTGCTCTGTTTCCAATAACAAGAGGAGTTGTTGTCATTCTAGCAAATGTCTGAGTTAACTGTTTATATACTTAACGCTTCACAAATTTAGATTTTATCTAAAAATCTTGGTTTCTTTTGGGAACCACAGCATGATTCTATTTCCACCAAGATTGAGAGCTATATTCGCAAATAACGATTAAAATGGTCTATTGCTGGCGATATGTCACATGGAACAAGATAAAGTCTATGAAAACAGCCCTTCAGAGAAGTCATGGCTGAACTCTCATAACCTAGATTGTTTAATGCAAACATTGTGTGTGACTTTGGAGATGTAGGGCAGCCCTCCCCGCAGTCAACTAAAACAAGCCTGTTGATCCGAAATGGCATTCGGAGGCACAGCGTGCTATTCGTGGTTCCTGAGGCAGAATCGCTGAACTTCTTCTGAAATTGGAGCAGAGTCAAAGACCCTGGCACCGAGAGACAGAGAGCGTGGTGGGGTATGGAGTGCCACGTAAACCACAGAGCGTTGTACAGAGCGGGGGAGTTAGCCACGGGTTCAGTTCCCACACGTGGCATTGTTCTGCCAGTTTTTAGTCATGGATTGACAAATATCATCGTATTGTAATTCTCAGCCTACAACTTGTTTTTTCACTCCACCTTGTTTTGGAAGTCAGTTTGTGTTGCTTTGTGTTGACTGTGTCCATTCTTCTAAGTGCATTAAAGTCCTGTCGTGTGAATGAGCCATGGCTTTGTTTTCCATTCTCCAAAAGGGATCCGTGTAGATGGTTTTCACTTCCTTAGTGTGACCAGCAGCTTTCAACAAACATCTCTCTGCAGGTCACCTGGTGCCCACATGGTGGGATTTCTTTAGAGTTTGTTCTAGGAGTGGATTTGCTGGATCATAGGAGGTTGCTCATTTGTTAAATGAGCAAATTTGTTAAATATTGTTAAATATTGCAAGTTGTTCATCAAAGTAGGGGAACCCGTTATGTGAGCGTTCCAGTCGAATTGCTATGTTGTCCAACTTGTGTCAGACTTGTAAAGGAAATACTCTTTTCATTTCTTGGGTTGCTGGTGAGGTTTCGTATCTTTTTATGCGTTGCCTTCATATGTGTACTCTTCTATGAGTTGCCGATTAATACCTTGCGCCCATTTCTCTCTGGGACGAGAAAGCAAAGTACGCCACTCTCTTTGAGATTACCTTCTAGCACTGGAAAGGGTATCATCAACAAGTGCATCCTGCAGCACGGGAGGTGGTAAGGGCTTCTGGGAAAAGGGAAGTTGAACAGGTCAATATAAAGGGGATGGGCACGAAAGAGGCAGACACGTGCTGGCCGTCAAGCAAGGCCTCCTGGAGAAAGCAGGACCTGAGTCAAGACGAGGGAGTTCCGAGCAGCAAGAGGCCAGGGGGCCAGGCGTGGCAAGACAGAGGAGAAGGGCTTGGAGATGAAGCCGGGAAGGCATGGGGGGCACTGTTACACAGGGCCTTGGAGGCCTGTCGCTGAGTGAAACGGAGGGACCGCCAAAGGCTCTGAGCAGGGACGTGACGTGGTCTGGCTGATGTTGCAGAAGCACCACGCACATTCATCATAAGTGGTGGCTAAGTCCTTCCTGCCTGCTGGGAAATCCGATTATCCAGGAAGGGAGCATCAGCACTGTGCTTGGCTTCACGGTTAAAGCTGAGGACTTGGGTAAGCGGGGTGGGTTCTAGCAGTGACTTCAAGCTTTGCTCTGGCCGCTGTATGCTGTCACCTATGACTTTCAGGCTAGCACATCCCTGCTACTCAGGAATAAAGCTAGTCGTTGCTACTTTTGCTGGCTTTATGCCCGGCCCTGGGTCAGCTGTTGTCTAAGCACCATCTCCAGTGCCCAACAGCACAATCTGTGGAAAGCTTTGTTGTCTTTATTTTGCAGAGCTGGGGTGGAACCCAGATATCTCCAAATTCCCTTTATCCCTGTTCTAAGGGAAATGGTAGGGCTGGTACGGGGTTTCTCTAGCTAGACGACAGGGAGGATTAAGATCACGTGTTTACTAAGTGAGATGGTACTGCGTCCTGCATAAGACCGCATTAACATTTTTCAAGAAAATAGTGATTATTTTGATGTCTACGATTCTCTGAAGAATCCAGCTTCTGTCTTCCGTGAAGCTGGCCTTTAGGAAGAGCTGCTTTACCCCTTTCTTGTTTGGTTTGATACTTGAAACAAACTGTATAACATACATGTGGGTCCCTAAAAAGATTTATCCTAGTTTTTTTTTTTCCATAAAAGTGTAAGTTTTCATTTAATTTGCTAATCTGATACACTACTCTGGTACAAGTGACCAGTTTCTAGTGTTCTAGCAAATTCAAAGTTTTGAAAGAAAAATAAATTTCTACCCCGACAGATTGTGAATGACAAACTCTGTCTTATTTTCTCCTACCCGAGTTGAGAACATGCCACGTGGTGAGAAGTTTGTTCTCCCTAATAAGAGGATGTTTTGTTTGTTTTTCCTGAGCCTGAAAGTTTACGGCAATCACACACTGCCTTACGTATGCTTTGCTTTTCAAAAAACTTCAAACAGACAAGTCAGAATGCACTCTTTCGGTGTTAGAATGTAATACATTGTGAGATGTATCATCCTTTACTACAAATAAATGTACATTCTGAAGTAGGCATCCTTGGATGAAGGCAAGTTCACCACCCAGTTATCTACACAAAGCTGCTGTGCCCAGATGAGCTCCTGCAAGCCCACCTTCATTGGGCAAACTGCAGATTCTGGAGATTAAGGCACCAAACGTGTGTGTGATTGTCCAGTTAGAATAACATTTTCTTCTTTTGTTAGGATAAAAAAAAAGTAAAACAAAGCACATAAAACAAACTTTGCTGAAAATGATATCAGTTTATTCACTTTAAAAAAATCTACCACTGTGCATTTATACATTTAAAAAATTAGAAGATAAAAAGGATGCCCTAATACATCTCCCCTTAGAAGAACACAGATTGAGAAAGAAAAACAATGAGCAAGCCTCATGACTTGTCTAGAAAAATATTTGCCTCTCTAGGAATGTTGCCTCAATTTTCTAGGCTGTTCTAAACAAATTCTCCCTTTCTACACATGAAATGTAACTGGTACCGGCGTGGTGGCTCACACCTGTAATCTCAACACTTTGGGAGGTGGAGATGAGACGATTACCTGAGCCCAGGGGTTCAAGACCAGCCTGGGCTACATGGCCAGACCTCATCTCTACAATAAATAAATTTTAAAAATAGCCAGGCATGGTGGTGCATGGCTGTGGTTCCAGCTACTTGGAAGGCTGAGGTGGAAAAATCGCCTGAGCCCAGCAGGTCGAGGCTGCGGTTTTTGTGAGTGTGCCACTGCACTCCAGCCTGGGTGACAGAAGAGTGATCTGCTCCCACTCAAGGACTTGTCTGCTTACGAGTTTAAAAGATGAGGGTATTCTGCGGAGTAGCCTGGCAGAAACACTACCTTAACTTTCTCAAGATGGCAAAGAGTTAAGTCCAGAGTTCACAACACAGTCCAGTCCCAAGACACCACCTCCCCCTCACTCCATGAAAATATGCTCATACAAAGCAAATCCTGACACCAAGTCCACCGAACACACCTCAGTGTTTGGTACCAGACTTCAACTTCTGCCATGGCCGTTGCAATGTAAATAGAAAACTCTAAATGTGATTTGAATTGCCCTCTGGGGAGTTTCCAATGAGAGACGATGCATTTCCAAGGTAGCCGGGGTCCACACAGGGCAGCCACCGTGGTCAGGCTGGAGCCTGTTCTGCTCCAGAGCACAGGTTGACAGGAAACTCTGCAGGCCTTCAGCGGGGCAGGCGGCCGGGCCATGTGCGGCTCTGAAATATCTGCTCTTGGAGGAATGTTTTAGATTAGCCCATGAAAAATAAGCACCTTCGTCATTCACATCCAGTGACTTACTTTCAGGGTGACAGCTGTCCACATAGATCCTAGTTTAGAGATTGGCATAAGCAACTACTGGCTTTTAATTAGCAACGAGCTTTTGCAATTATCAGAGGTCAGCATTTCCTGTAATGGAATCATCTTTGCTAGCAAATGTACTCTCATGGCAGACAGGCGTGCTTAGACCTTCCCAAGGAAACACAGCTGCTACGGGCACACGGAAAAAGCATCCTTAATTCACGTTTTATCAAGATGTCCCCAAGATGCTTAAAGTAAGAAGTAAGTTTAATGTCTATTTTGTGATACTGGCTGATAGAAGATTATAGTTGATCTTACCCATCTGTGAGTCTAGATGACTGAGACTTTGTAGAAATGTTAACAAAGGTGCATTGCTAAAGTTCTCCACAAGAGGGCCATCGCACCCACATTCAGTGTGAGTTTGGACAAAAACGCATAAAAAAAAAAAAACCCAGTAAATGCTATTATTTTCTCCTCAAGCTTGTTATTGCCTATATCTCATCTATATCATAAATGCGTGCTAATAAGAATAATCTTTTAAAAATCATGGCTGCAGGCCGGACACAGTGGCTCCAGCCTGTTATCCCAGCACTTTGGGAGGCCTAAGGGAGAGGATTGCCTGAGTCCATGGGTTTGAGACCAGCCCAGGCAACTTGGTAAGACCTCATCTCTACAATAAACCAAAAAATTAGCCAGGCGTGGTGGCGCACACCTGTAGTTCCGGCTACTTGGAAGGCTGAGGTGGAAGCCCAGAGGGTTGACACTGGGGTGGCTGTGCCACTGCATTCCAGCCTGGGCGACACAGTGAGACTCCAACATACATGCACACATCATGGCTGCAGAAGTGGGTAGAGTGGAAGGTCTTCTGCCAGTTTCCGCTCCCATTCCTTCACATAACCCTGGAGAGAGTGTATGGAGGTTAGCCTCCTTCCACATTTACACTTGTTCTGGGGGTTTTTTCTTTCTTTTTTCTATACAATGTGATTGCACCAAATACTTATTTTATGTTTTGCCTCTTTGTTTATTCACTAAGATACCTATTGTAGGCATCTTTCCCCATCGGTTACACAGACCTGCCTTTTCTCTCCCAGGGTTTCAGAGTATACCATTGTGCATCACTAAAACACACTGGTCAGCAAGTCCTCTAGAGGTGAACCTTTAGGTTATTTCCAGGGTTCTGCTATTTTTAAAAAATACTGTGGCGAACGGTCTTGCATTTATTTATTTGCTCAGATGTGATCATTTCTATGGCTGTTAAATTGCCTAGCTGCATAACTGCAGGGTTTATTTATTTAAAAATATAATGGTTACTGCAAAATGTGCCTATCCCATCCCCAGCCCCCCACAGGAAAAAAAAAAAGGTTGCACTGATTTCCACTCCCACCAACTGGATGTGAAAGTACCTTTTAGCCCTGACCCTGACAGCTATTGGCTTTGGCGAACTTTGTAATCTTTGCCAATCTGTTAAAGGAAAATAATATCTTGGCAGTCGTTTTAAAAATGTATAGGCTTGTGACAACTTACTTCAATGGGTGAATTAACTGCTCCAGTTAAAAAGTTTTTAAAGACTTGTAAAAATTTGCTTTACAAATTTTATCAGAAGCTGGAACCAGGATGATCAGAAGGGAAGTCACTGGGGACCTGGCCTGGCTCCATAAACCCGTGAGAACAAAGCCATGCCACAACAAAATACATGCTTGGTGTTTTTCACAACATTATCGCTTGAAATGTTCTATTATATACCTGATCTCAAACGAGGTGAAGTGGGGACCAAAGGGAGACCCAAAGTTTACCTATACAATGACCGCTTGTCTACCTAATTCTGAATTATACCCCGCATCTTTAAATAAAATAAAATGAAAAATCTAAAAGAGAAAATGTTCTATTATAAAAACTTTGTGAGATAAGGTAGTCAGACACTGTTGTTTCTATCACGAAGATGAGACTGAAACTTTGAAACAATAGTTTGTGGTCATCAGTTCACAGAACTTTAGCAAGGAATCCTGAGTTTCTGTCTAAGTTTTGCTTCCCCTTTAAAGCCTGTTTCTTCCTTCCTCCTTGGAGGCTGTTATCACAACTTGCCCATTCTTTTCTGTCCATTCTAAACTACAGCACCTACCTTTTCCTCTCAGTTTTTAGCACTGAACAAAATGCCCAGAACTGAAAGGTCAAGTATTTTTTTCCTCACAAAATGTTTTTATTACCAGGTTAAATATACACCCAAAGTAGTTGATTGAACATAATTACAACAGAAGTTGGCTGGTAAGCTGTACCCATTTTTGTTCATTCTCCTTTGAGGGAAAACTGGCTATTCTGGCCACATGACCCCAAAATATCCCATTCAGAGACAAGGCCAGTTTGGAAAATTGCAAAGCAGGTAAGGCATGTCATGGCTGCCCCAGACCTCCTGGTGTTTTCCCACCTGAACACCTCTCCTCTCTTTCACCCCCCACCCCCCCACCATGTGCTTTGCTTTGTGCCCAGGATCTCTGCAGGGAGGGAGCTCTCCTGAACTCCTTGGTCCTTGAGTGCATCTGCTGAGACGCTGAGTGCTTCCAAGGAGGCTTCTCTCAGGGGATGCTTTTGAGAACAGTGAGCAGGAGGTGTGTCTTCAAGCATGGACTATTTCATAGGTGGTTTCTATGTTGCTTACGTGAGGTTCCAGGTAAAGGCAGAATTCCAGATGCAGAGAAATAGAACTGTCAAGACCCTCTAGATGTCCTAAGCAACCTTTCCCTTGGTGTCATGGCGTGTCTGTTCTGTGAGTGTGTTTCTTGTATTGTTTTGTTTTATTTTTGTCAGCTACTCTTCAAGCTTTAGGGTAGAATGCTTTAAATCCACACTTCAGCTTATCTGGGAATAGAGATTTTGTTTGACTCCGGCTGGTGCTCATTGAGGAAAAGCTCCCTCCTCCCTGCCCCCACCCCTACCAGATAGAAGCAGCAGGGCTTAAGTGCCTGGACCACTTTTTATTTTGAATTTCTGAATTTTCAGGTCGTCTTATATAAGTTCCATTTTTGCTTCTGAATGAATATATTTGAAATAAAGGAGGTGAAATGAGGCAGAATTGTTGTTATTAGATGCCAGTTTCTGAATCTAAAAAATTATGGCATTGCTAGAAAAGAAAAATGCATATGAACCAGGAGAAATGAGTTAGTTATGTATATGGATGTGGTTTCTGCTTGTGAGAAATGACTTATGTATATGGGATGAATTCCTGAGTGTGAGTGTTGTTCTAAAAAAATAATAATTTAATAAAAATGCATTTATACAAACCAGAAAGGAAAGAGATTTGTGTAGATGAACTTGAATTTATTTCTGCCTTGTACCGTAATTTTTGTGTTGAAAAATGGGATTTTGGAGTAAAAGTTCCAGCTGTGCAGAAATTTCTTATCAGTTGTGTGAAATAACCTTTGGACAGAATATTTTAACATTGTTGTATATTTTCCATAAGAGATATTGTGCATAAAATTCTCCATACTTCTTGTTAAAGACATAATGAGTAATTTGACAGAGGGTCAAGTGCTTTTAAACATGATAGGGAAAACTGTTTTTAAAATGTTAAGGTTTTTCCAGTGGTTGACAAGTTTATATCCAAAAGCCTAGAAACAGGGTTGGTTCATTCACCAGACACCAGAGTAGTACACAGAACAGGAACAAGAGAGGGAGATATGGGGCTGGCGGAGGGAGAGAGAGGGAGAGAAGGAGGGAGAGAGTGAGGGAGAGAGAAAGAAAGAAGGGAGGAAGCGGATGAGTTATTTTCCGTTTTTAGTTGTTTGAATGGATTTTTTGTGACTTGTCACCAAGTGCGTGATGGTCAGTCCATCTCAGGGACAAATTAATGTCTCCCTGGCTGGATGAAAATGGAGGGGGGCAGAGCAGTTCGACCCCTCTACCCCATTCCTTGTGCATGGGGTTGTTACACCCGCAGCTTTCAAGTCCCTCTCCATAATCGTTTTTGTCCAATAGATCCCTGCAGCTTAAAACAAATAAATTCCAGTTGATGAACATAAACTCAAGTAAGAACTTCCTTACACTCTATTCTAGTGTCACCTTACAAATGTATCTCCTCTGAAAAAACAAGACGTTGATCTTTTGGGAAAGGAGCTGTATATTTCTAATCCTTAAAATGACATAAGCTCAACTTCATAACATGTATACCACTGACCAACTCCAAAAAAATCAGTCCAATTAGGGTAGGCAAAACAAACAGGTGAGCCAATGAAATTTTCCTGCTTCGGCCAGCATGTAAGAGTAACGTTAAGAGGTCACAGATGCAGTGGCGTCCTTAGTTGTGTGTGTGTGTGTGTATGTGTGTATGTGTGTGTGTATGTGTGTGTGTCCTGCCAGCATTCTCAGGTACACGCTAATGCCACTTCCTATTAAGTTGCATTCTCCAGAGGCACAAAGACGTGCTCATGTGCCTCTAAACAACTAGCTTGTGCCAATGTTCAAAACCTTCAGATTTCACAAGATTACACTTTGGCAAACCATCAAAAGGAGAAATGTCTGTAGTGTTTCTGGGATGCATCATCTCTGGTTGGAAACATTAGGTAACAGAGCATTCTGGAAAGGCCCCTCTGAAGGCTTTATTTGTGTTTGTGCAGAAAAGTGACTTTTTTTTTTCC
The DNA here is from genome assembly GCA_963574415.1 of Tarsius wallacei. Lineage (NCBI taxonomy): Eukaryota > Metazoa > Chordata > Mammalia > Primates > Tarsiidae > Tarsius > Tarsius wallacei. Next base: position 22,571 of record CAUYQG010258110.1, read on the forward strand.
TAGAACAATTTTCAAAAACATTTTCTTTTGTAAAACCGATACTTTTATGGAGACATCAAAAGTAATAATATTGAATTGCCACACATTTCTGGACGCCTAACAGAGAGTTCTACCCCCTCTCAGAACTGAAGTAAAAAAGTAAATAATAAATACAAACTTCTACAATATTAGGATCAGTGTTATCCCTTATCAATCTTAGACATTTCTTTAACATTTCATTTTGATTTTGTTTGGTTTTAAAAACTAGATTTCATCCCAAGGCCAGAAGCTTCGTGGTTCTGTAATGTAATTTCAGAAGCATTTGGAAGGGTAGTAAATGGCTTCTGGAAGCCCCTTCCATCTCAACGCTGTGATAGAACAGATACCCATGAAAACAGAGATCAGACAGCAGCTTCAAGAGCTACACACAATTTGGGCAGAGCCTTAACAACCCTGGATGAATCGCCAGAGGAATAGAGGGACCCTACACGTGGCCAATGGTCCTACACACGCCAAGCAAAGCCTAAACAAGAACTTAGAGTAAGGAGTGCAGCGAATAAAATAACTATCAACAGTTTAATAAACTTTAGTGCAAAGTTTGGAAAAGTTTTAAAAAATCCAAAACTATATTTTATAAGCATTTTTTAAGACTCATATACACAGTTTAGTTTCTACTGCTAGTTTCTAGTTAAAACTCAGTGGAAAAAGTAGAGTTGGTATCATATACCAAAAACAACAATGACCTGTTATTATTGAAACTTCCAAGTCTTTCTTTTCCTCAATTGTGGATCCACACTGCCTCAATTTGGTTCAACCATTTAATAAAATTGCAGTCTGACTTGTGACACAATGAGATTCAACATACTCGTAAAATTCCTTTTTGGTGGCCATGTTTGGCCTGGCCTCAGCCCTTGCCTAGCCAGCCTCCCCTCTCCACACCTTCTTCATTGACCAAAACTGTTTGTCTTTTCTGGGCAAATTCTCTTCCCTTGTCTCTGCATCAGCAGGCCTTTTGCTTTGCCCCCTCCACTCTTATCTTGCTCTAAATTCTGCAAGTGGATTCAGTTCCAGAATATCGTCCACAAACTTGATGTGGTTGCAATCAAGGAAGCTGAGCCAATAGCATCTGTGTTTCCGGACAGTTTTCCTTTTGTCGTCTCTCAAATCAGAAAAACTTTGTTCCCAAGAACTGTACAGTTAGCAAGCTCTCAGAATGGCCCTAGGTATTCATCAGCCTGTTTGAAACCGTGGCAAAGTTAGTTCCTTCATATTTTATTAAACTCAATTAAGTAATGGGGCCTTTGTCATCGGTTTCAACTTCATCTTCCAAGGAAAACCCACTGCACTTTGCAGTTTATAAGATGCCAACCATTCATTGCTTTGTGGTGTTGAAGGTAATTTGATTTATGTCTTGCTCTAGTTAAGATGCCCAGGTCTTCAAGCATTTTTGACTGGGAGTTAGAGGCTGAGGTCAAGTTAACAATGGTAATCTGTCTCTCTGTTTGCAAACAATGAATCACCATTTGGATGTTAGGACTGTGTTGTAAGCTTTGACTTGGCAGCTTGGTTCAAAGGTTGTCAGCAAAATGTATGGCAGTGGCCTGTGTCTGAAACCTCTGGTCATAGATGTCAAGGATTTTTCTAACAAGGCCACCAATATAGTCGTGAATAATTGGCAAGAAGGGGGTGTGGTTAAGGAAGCATTAGTCCCGTGCCCGAGTTACAGTGGATTGATTTGATCTAGACTTAATAATATTAAAAGCTTCACTAGTCATTCCCAGGGCACAAATGAAAATGCTTTCAAATTATTAAGAAAGAATGTGACTTATTCAGGACAATATGTAAGGAGAGAGTGAGAAAATGAAGTACACGGTTCATTTCAGTCTCTTATTTGGTCCAAGCAAACCGCCAGTAGGCAGGGAGTGGGCTTCACGGAGAATTGCAATATTTTATTGCGAATTGAATTGGAGTTTGTTTTGGAGAGTTGGCAGTTAAAGTAGCTGAGGTTGGGACGAACAATTCGTAAAAGTTAAAGGCCGGTTTCCTTCAAATATCTTGTTGTTCTTATTCCTAAGGAATTCAGAAAAAGTCGACTGGGATCAAGTCAACTTAGAGCTTCTCCCAAACGACCTCACACACTAAACATTGAATTCATTTTTGCAAATCAAGCGAATGAACCTTTAGTGGACATGTACGAGTGAATATCTATATCTGTGTTTTAAATACCAGTGTTAAGAAAAGGGCATTTGTCTTCACAGCCATGAACTGAAAGCGTGATTCCATGATTTGAACGTACAAGAATCCACAGACTCTCTTCGGTTACTTGACTTTTTCGCATCATGCAAAGTAACATTAACTCCTGCTCTTCTATTTCTACTTTTGCTACTTTTTTATCTATAGTGACAAAGGGGGAATGATGTTCAGATGGCAGAACAGATGGCTTTTCAGGTCAGGATGTGAGCCGGACACTCAGACAATGTTTTCGTGAGTGTACTGGATTATCGGTTGACTTTCATTGACCCTCATATTGATGTGAAGAAGTGTTTTTTATTGAGATTATAGTTAAAACTCAAGGGTCTCTTTTCTGGTAGCAAATCTACAAAGAGGAAATAAAGACAACTGATTATGCTGTGGTTGCCTCTTGCACTCTATGAACTTTCTCTTGGGTGTGCGTTTAAGGGATCACTAAGGTACTTCAGAAGAATCACAAACACTCAAGCATTTTGGATTCCAGAGTTTCTTGCCTCCCACGCAAGCACCCTCTCCCTGGTCCTGCCTTCTTCGTCTAACTGCCATGTGACCTACCATCCAGCCTGTGAGTGCTAAGTGGTAACAGCTCTCGTTATCACTTCAAAGGAGAATTCTTGCACCAAGCACGACTGGTACAATCAATCCATTAACTCAGGGCATTAGACACTGGTGTCCTTCTTTGTGTACAACTCCTGTCCTTTAAATTCTATAGATTTTGAGGAAAGCAGTTACTGGTGAGATAGCATCTCAAACTTAATCCAATTGTTTATAGAGGAACAGAAAATTATAGGCTCTAATCTAACTTGTCAGTTACTATGGTTTCAGATAAAGCATACTGTATAATGCAGCAGAATGTACCAGATTCCCATCATTAGAGGTGCTTGACCAATCATGTTCATTTAAAATGTTATTTGAAATGTGAAACTAAATGAAGGTATGGAAACCAACATCCAAAATCCAACATGGCCCCAGGAGAGGAGGTATTGTTCTTAGAGTGACACGGACGAGAATCAGGAACTCCCAGCTCTCCCTCCAGGTCTCTTCTCACTGAGCTATACTGCTTCTGTGAATGAAGTGAGGATGTGACTCATAGACCCTCCTGCAAGGCCCATACACCAGTACTCTCCTGTAGTATACCTGTAGAAACTTCCAGAAAACAGTATCCTATCACAGCAAAGAATATTGATGCCGAGCACATTACGTCATATGACTTTCCTTAGTTTCCTCTGTAAAATGAAAACAATAATAGTTGTATCCTCGTGGAGTTGTTTTGATTATCAAATGAGACAATAAAGATAGAAAGCATAGAACAGTGTCTGGGACATGGTAAAGACTCAGAAAACGCCAGCTCCTTCATGGTGATCCTTTTCCTCGAGTTTCCGTGGCATTCATTTTCTTAACCTGGTGTCTGATCATCCTTACCTTCTCTTATTTCCACAAACTTCCTTTTCACCCCTTTCCTCCCTTAAGTTGCTGCATTCTGAAAATCTACTGAAGATTAGTCTCCTAGCCATGGGTGCTTTAACCAGGCTACTTATTTTCACCTTGTAGCAGCTGAACAAAACACAAGAGAAGATTGGAAAACATGCACGAATAAACAAACCTGTGGTTTTCTGAATGCATGTGCATCTTCTGTGGGTGCTCGTATAACCCATCAGCATTGCATTGAAATGCTGAAGGTCTATTTGTCTGGAGCACTGATTGGGAAACACTGCTAGAATTTATTAGTACTGTCCAAACACCTGGGGGACAGCCTGCCCAGCCCTACAAGAGGCACAACAGTCATTGTCACGGCCCACGGGGACATCGTGCTGACAGTGGAAAGCGGGAGCAGCACCCGTGAACTTGACACTGAGACATGCTGCACACCTCCACAAGGACTGGCTGCCACGTGAGCACCTGCTGGAGAACAAGCCTGGAAGGAATAGCCAAGAGCTATTTTGTTTCCAGGACCTCTCCTGCCCCACCATGCCAGGAGCACCCCTTAGTTCTGAGGCCAGATGTTCCCCCCCTGCAGCTCTCACAGTGCTTCTGCCAGTTCTGGGCTTTCTCCAGCTGACGTGGGCAGCTGAGAGGCCTGTTGTCAAGATAAAAAATTTCTACATGCTGATGCGATGTGCTCATCTGTTGTGGCCTTTGGAAGTCAACACTTTCATAGTTTTAGCCGATGTACAAGTAGAATGTGAGACTCTTGGGCCACTTGGAAACAAGAGGCTACAGAGTGGGAACAAGCAAACAACAACAAAGAATGCAAGAAGCCTTCAGGGGCAGGTAGGGCCTTCCCTCTGGTTCCTCACGCAACCATCACCGATGTCGAGAGCGGATGTGATGTGGGGAGCAGACGAGCACTGTCGCTGGAGCAGGCCTTGAGTAAAGGCCCCAAGCAAAGGCAAGGTCTCGCTCAATGGCCCCAAGCTTATAGGCAAGGTCTCGCTTGGTAACTCTGCATCCTAACCAAAGGCAAGGGATGCAGCCTGCTACATGAAATGATGTCTCAGATGCCCACACATCCAGGTGCACATATTGTAAATAAAGCCTTAGCCACAACAAGATAACCATGAAACAACTTGCCTTTAGGCAGCAACAAATTCCGTTACGGCACCCTCACAAACCTTGAATCCCTTCCAACTTTCTCTGTGCTTGATTATAAAATAAACACACTGAGCTAGTTCGGGGCCACTTCTCCTCCATCAGAGGAAAGTGTCCCACCTGGCCCCAGGTTTTCTTTTTGTCTTTGTGTCTTTTTTCTTTGTGTTTGTGTCTTTCTTAATCTCTCGCCCCCCCCCCCCCTCGATCCTCAAGGCAGCCACCCGGGCCACGGCAACCCAGGGCTTCCCACTCCACCCAAACAGGTCTCCTGCCACAGCTTCTGTCTCCATCCCTACCAGGTCTCTGGTTCCAGTTCTTGTTTGTCTCTCTCTAAAATGCCTGCAGTGGCCCCACCAATCCAATCCGATTACACAGGGTCCACTGCCTGATTCCGATGCTTCTATGCTACCCACAGCGTAAGATTAAGCCTTCAGCATGATGTTAAACCCCTTTGCTTTTCAGGGCCAGCAGAACGCTCCAACATCAAACACATCCCTAAACCCTGTCCTCTAACAGCGACGCAAAGACAACCATCACTTTCAGTAAAATGCTTCACTCACACACGCTGTCCCTTCTGACCGGTGAATTTCTATTCATTCTTCCAGCTCCAGTTGTGACACTCCCTCACAGGACGCCCGATTTCCTCCTGAAGAGTTGGCTCTTCTTGCCTTTAAGACGCTTTGGTCCTTCCCAATGTCTCTATTAAGCAGCACTTGTCAGACTGTTTTGTACCAAGTTAAGTTACCACATAACTTCCTGGGTCAATCTGTTGGGTACTTGAAAGCAGACACACATCTTATTCAATTTTATATCGCCAATGCCAAGTAAAGGACCCTGCCCTACAGTGAATACTAAATAATTGTTTAGTAAAGAAATCAATGTATAAACACACTATGCAGGCAGCCAGTATTCCGTCTTGCTGTAGGATAAGTCTTACCCACAGCTAGATATATTGTGCTAGAGAAACCTGCCTGCTCACCTTCCTCCCTCTTTTCCCTCTTCCTTTCTCTCTTCCGTTCCTTCTTTCCCTCCCCCAAACATTTATTGAGTACCTTCTGTGTTCTAGGTTCTATGCGAGGTATCATACACATCAAGAATAATAAAATATTGCCTCTCCCCAGAAATGTTCTCTAGTGTAATGCGAAGGAAAACAGGAAGGTAATCATATAATTTGGGTATGAATTGTTTAACAAGAGCTCTTTCCACGTCTACAATTGAAACGTGGCTATGTCGTCTGCTCTCTAAAGGCCAGCTTTTGAAATGAGCCGTGGGTTCAGATAGTGACCTCCCTGTGGTGCCCTGACACATTAGCGTGTGTAACAGCTGCTAGTAGAAGCAGAGTCCCAGTGGTTCTGGAAGAATGGTGTCCCAGGTCAAGAATAAAAAGGTCCCAAACCCCTGGGTTCTCGTTCTAGCTCTACTACTTGTTAGTGATGCCCTTGATTCAGTGGTTCGATCTACTTGGATATCTTATCTGTGAATTGAGGACTGCTGGTCTAGATGCTAGATCAGTCGTTCTCAACCAAGAGTACATAGGAGGATTTTAAAAATATATATACATATATAATATACTTATATTTAACATATAAATATATATTGGTGCCTACACACATCATTGTTTATTGGACATAATTGTTTATTGATGGCTAATTAGTCAACATTTTATATATGTGTGCATAAATAGAATTTTATGTGTGTGTATACACACATACACACACACACACACACACACACACACACAATTCTCACCAAAGAGTCACCGAATTAGACCCTCCCGGGATGACGCCAGGTAATGCATTTTCAGCAGAAAGCTTTCTAGCGACTCCAAGCAACTCTGACCTGAACAGATGACCTGATGTCATCTGTGATCTGTGCCTTCCTGGCATAGGAGGTCTCCCAGCCTCTATGACAGCTGACCAGCCCCACCCTGCTTGAGTGAAAGAGAGACTCCAGTCTACTCTCGTCTTTCTCCTTTAACTGATGGTGAGAACCAGGGACATTGTTTCAAGAAACAATCGCTCAGTGGCTGACATCATCGGCCTTCCTGAAAGGGAGGAAGGAGATGCAGGGCAGAGATAAGTCCTCAAATCTCCAGGCCAGTGGGCACCAGCCATCACAGCGCAGCAAGGCCACTGCAGCATCTTGAACTTGGAGAGGGACCCAGTTGTTCCAACATTCTGACTCCCCTGCGTTTACTCTCTGAGGGGACACAACAATCCGGGTGAGCTAATGCATCAACCCATGAAAAATGAACAATTAAAACAATGAAGTTGTCGGTTCTTTTACCAGATTGCAAATAAATAACCTGCCTGTCAGGCTGGCCGCTCTGCTGGACCATTAGTTTAATACAAAGACATTCTGAGGGACGGGCAGATGACAGCTGATCTATCACCCCGCTGGTTCCCGGCCTCTGATAAAGACCTGCGCAAAATGTGCTGTCATAAACCAGGGAAGGTCAATCCCAATTTGTGAAAAGCTAAGTATTCGATGAACTTTGAATACACCACCCTGCCCGTCATGAAAGCCACAGACTTTTTAGTTTTTTTTCTTTTCAGCTGGTGGGGTGGAGGACAGTTCTCGTGACAATCCAAAACACCCTTCTTTCTGCATCTGCTTGTGGAGCTTGTCAGATACACTGTGCTGGTATCCACGGCCGTGATTAGTGATTGCCACCGTGGAGGGACTACGGTCTCGGGACTGCACGGTGCTTCTAGGCTGGGCTGGATCCTTCTACGGGAAGTTCCTCTATGTCATACCAAATGCTACAGCAGTCGTGATTTAACACAAGGTCAAGTCACAACATTCTCTTACATACATGGGTTCAATGGACCCTCGTATAAAATGTTTGCCAACCAGAGATATTGCTCGCAGACAGTAGTCAGATAACGCAATAGATTAAATAATTAAATCAGGACATACTCTTTTATTCACTAGTTGATGTCTCACTTGTCTTTAAACTTTATGGGAACATAAAGAATCACCTTTTAGAAGTCACCTTGAAGGCCATTCTTATTTCTCAGATGCATAAGGTATTCTTACGAAATTTGCCCCAGAGAATGGGTAGGTGAGGTGCCATGGCTATGCGGAGTAGCTGGCTTGCCCCTCCAGGTGACTTTGTCTCTACCTGAATTTTAGCAGAGCTGACCCCTCCATCTTTAATAAAGATCAATCAAGTGTCCGGGAAGCCAACAAATCAAACATAGATTTTTTCCCCTTCCCAAATCTCAAGGCTTACCCATACTCAGGCAGGTTATTCATTTACCTATACTCAGGCTGTACCTCCATGGTCAAGGCGATTTAAGCTCTACCTCAATCAAAGACAGTCTGTGCCATTCAGCCTGATTTTTGAGTGTGTTCACTGATGAATTCAAAGAGTGCAATGTAGCTTTCATATGGAAAAACAGTTTCCATCCACACAGAAGCCACCAACAGAGGTTCTGTGATCATTCCCTGCATGGAATGATTTCCACTAAGAAGAGGCATGCTACAACTGGTTTGACCGGTTCTGGCAGTGCCTGGAGGGTTCATTAGTAAGCAAGGTGAGCAAGAAGAGTTTATGGAAAGGTCTCCAGGCTGGATTTCCTACCGGGTAAGGTAGACTACAGCCTTGCCTGTTATCTGTTACCTCTTCAGGGTTATGTGATGCTAGCAGCCATCTCACTTCCTCAGAAGAAGGAAGAGAGAGTAGGAGACATGCAGATCTCGCCATGAGAACACCCTGGGATTCTTCCGGCTTTTGTCGCATATTGGCGGGGTCATTCGGGCAAGTGACTCAATGCCTGCTAATCTTATGTGTACAGGTCGACTGCTTAAAGGAGACTTTACACACTCACGGCCCTGTAGATAGTGTGGTGCTCTCAAGTCTTTTTTTAAAAAACAGGGCAATAATGTTATGACATAGAGCACTAAGAAGAGTAAGTCATTCACGGTCCAGAGATTTCTCTGAATCACCAGTTGTCCCTTCGTTTCTCTAAGTTTTAGCCCCTGGGAAGCTTCTTTTTAATACATAGTTCTTCCTGTCTTTCTTTAGATGCTTCTGGAACTCTCAAGCTGCATCCAAAGTTTCTGCCGGGCCCTGACCTTCTCCCCAAAGTCTCAAGTCTTTCTCCATGTGACTTTGTAGTCAAGCTTCCTCTTTTGAATTCATCAACTGAACAAAATTTTGAAAATTATTGTCTATAGTTTTTTCATATTTTTGTATCGCATGGTCTTAAAATATGGTATTTGTATTTATTTTTACAGAGCTGTGCATCAGGCTGTTATAAAGAATGTCCTGGCCAGGCTCGGTGGCTCAGCCTGTAATCCCAGCACTTTGGGAGGCCGAGGCAAGTGGATTGTCTGAGCCTGCGGGTTTGAGACCAGCCCGGGCAACTTGGCGAGACCTCGTCTCTGCAATAAATCAAAAATTAGCTGGGCGAGGTAGTGCATGCCTGTAGTTCTGGCTACTTGGAAGGCTGAGGCAGAAGGATCACTGGAGTCCAGCAGGTTGAGGCTGCGGTGGCCAGGAGCGTGCTACTGCACTCCAGTCTGGGTGACAGAGTGAGACTCCAACTCAAAAAGGAAAAAAAAGAATGTCCTTTCAGTGACCCTCTGCGATAACATGGTCTCTAAGGGTTATAGCCAGAGCTCCTTGACATATTCGGGGATACAGAGGTTGTGGCAGGCTGAGTGATGACCCCTCAGAAGTGTCTATGTCCTCGTTCCTGGAAGGCTTGGATGCATGGCAAAAGGGGTTTTGCAGAAGTGGTTAGGTTAAAGATCTTGAAATGGGAAGATTTTCCTACTTTATCTGGGTGGCCCAAAGTAATCATGGAAGGTTTTATAAGGAGGTCAGAGAAGAAAGAAGCCAAGCTGGAGGAGGGTGCCACAGGCCAAGGAAGTTAGAGGCTTCTAGAGATTAGAAACACCAGGGAAATAGACTCCCCCTCAAACCTTAGGGAGGAACACAGCCGACAGCTGAATTGCAGATTCCTGAGCTCCAGTCCTATGTGGTAATACGTTTGGGCTGTTTAAAGTCACTAATTGGTCAATGCAAATGAGTGGTAAACTGTCATAGCACCAGAGGACACTAATACAGAAACGTTCATAAGAATACAAGCCTGACCTCGGTCTAACATACATGTGTCATTGTCAATGTAACTTAAAGCATCGCGTCATGGCTCAGATGCTCCCAGGGTCTTCCCTCTGGAAGCTTCTTTTTCTCCCGCTCTTTTCCCTCCCTGTTCCCTTTCCACTGATAGACTCTCTCTAGTGTCTCACATCTCAGTTAAACGGAGATCTCCTCAGAGAGAACATCTGGACTGAAACACCCGCATCCTCCCCCCTCAGCAGTCCACACTGGATCCCGGATGTTATTCCCCTTGTAACGCAGTGTATGCCTAGGACAGGTCTACATTCGACATGTGTTTGAGTGATTACTGAATTGTGCTTCACTCTTCACCACTGCAAGCCTGATGGATACGGGAGTCACGTCTTTCTTGCTCACTGCTGTGAGCCTGGTGGATAGGGGATGTTCAGGAAATGGTGTTCGGCTGATTGAGAAGATTCCAGAGTTCCACATGTCTTGTGAGAGGGATGAAGTAACGCACCATGATGCAGTCCATCTGAAATCGTGAGCCAGCACACCAACAGGCACAGCTGCTTCTGTTACTTCACACCCTCTCCTGCAGAGAACACAAGGCCACTGGGCTTGGATGTGCTCTGAGTCCCCATCAGAGTCCTCGGTATTTAGCCAGGTGATAACGGATGGATGTTGTCAGGCCACACTCCCACACTCCCAGAATGTTAGGTCAGACCGGCCAGGGGTGTGGGTGTCTGGTGCACAATCTGGTGCCCCGTGAAGATGCAAAGAATCGCACAGAGGCTAGATTAGAAAACATGGTTTATTTAGAAAGTAAATTAGAGAAAGGGGAGCTTCACCTCCCCAAGGTAGGGGAGGGAGACCAAAACCAGGAAACATGGCAGTGACCATAGCTCCAAGAGCACATGGCCACACCAGAGTCTAGTAAGGCAGCAGCGGCTGGCTGTTCATGGTTGAGTCCTTTTAATCCTTCTCTTTGAGGGGAGAAGGCCATTAAGGTGGTTGGGTGGTAGTCTGCTCTATGTCATCACGAAGGGGCAGATAAGCACAGGTACTGAGGTCAGGTGATGGACAGCAGGCAGATGGGTAGGTCAGACACAGGACTGCTGCCATGATGGGGTCTGTCTGTGTCACACCGGTCACAAAGGGCTGATTGGGTTAACTTGGGTCTTATGGGTGAAGGCAAGTACTTGAACTACAAAGGCTAATTAGTGACAAGCTGAGAGGGGGTTGTAAGGCAACTATTAAGAGCTACCTCTGAGAAACCAGTTCTGTTCTTGGCTAGTGATTAGAGGGCAAGTTAAGTGAACTGCTAGAAGATCATGAGATTTGGGCCACGTTAAAATGCTGCTCACTGGGTACATTAAATCCATGTTATGTCCTTTCAGATGTTTTTCATGGTGACCATGTAATCTAAGAAACATACAGTATTTCTCAAAACACCTTTTTGGATACCATTCAGAATGTTTTCCCTTGCTTTCATTTCTTTTTTTCCACTTTATTTTGCTTGTTGCTTTGCAATACGAATTGTAAATTCTTTCAATGAGTTTTAAACATTCTCTTGAGAACAGTAGGAGATCAACTGCTTGTGAACAAATTATTTATATCTTCCACAATTTTGAATTTTTTGGAGTTCAATAATCAAATCTAAGGATATTCCTGGGTCCCTTCTGGTATGGGGAAGTGATGAACATTTATGATGATTACATAAAACCCCAAGACATTAGAAAATGAATGAGAATATGGATAGATTTTACTTATATGTGTTTCATAAACTTCATGTCAGGTGATTTCAATGTTTGTTTTTAAAGAAAAAATTTTCCCAGTACAGCAGGTATATGTAAAGATGGCCTCCCACCTCAGCCTCCGGAGTAGCTGGGACTACAGGCACGCACCACCATGCCTGGCTCACCTTTTTATATCATCTCTATTTAAAAAATAAAAAAATTAGCCAGGCATGGCAACGTGCACCTGTAGTCTCAGCTAGTTGGGAGGCTGAGAGGGAAGGATAGCCTGAGCCCAGGAGGTCGAGGTTAAGGTTAGCTGTGATCATGCCACTGCTCTCTAGTCTGGGCAACAGAGTGACACTCCAACTCACAAAAAAAGGCTAGATCAACAGTAGGCTAAACAAATAGCTACTTAGTGGCAGAGGCAGAATCCACCTGATGCTCTCATACACCTGCAAGTTGCCATCAAGAACGGGAGGAAAAGTCCTTCTGGGAATTGTTTTTGGATACCTCACCCTTTGTTTGTAATACCAAACCAGCAACCCGTGGCTATAAGTTAGGATTTCTACCATAGCTGTCATTTCTACTCGAAGGATGCTGAAAGATGATGTGTTACTAAGGGCAGCGGATGCCAAGGAAATGAGGTCCTTACAGGAATGCAGGAACAGCAATCAAAAACACAGATGCCCTGAGCAAGACAATGTCTCCAAGATGAGGTCTTTAAAACAGGTTGATTCTGTCCTGTCCTGATGCCAAAGCCTCTGGGTGAAGCACAAAAAGGTTAACCAGACTTATTCAGTTTTAGGTCTGTGGGACCCAAAGACCAACTTGGCTGATTTTTTTTTTTTTTTTTTTGCTAAATGAGTTTGAAGCATCAGGAAGACGTCACCGTGAAACTCAAAATGTCTACTTGCCTCCATGTTATAAGCTAAAAAATACCCAGAAAGCCTTTTTTCATTTTTTACAACGATGGCATGATGTTATTTACAAACCGGAGAGAAGCTTTTACTGCTCAGTCTGCAAACACCGAACTGCAGAACCCAGCATCGCCACAGACAAGTGACACAAGCACAGACCGTGTTCATGTGCGGAAGGAAACGACCTTGAGTTTAAACTGGCTGCACCAGAAAAAAGCATCTTTATATAGATACATGGTCCTTCATGAATTATACTATTATTTTAGTTGATTTTGCCTGACATCACCCAGTGATTTCTTTCAGTGACAGGAAAATTGCAGCTGGCCCTTGACAGTTGGTCACACATTGACCGAACCACACAAAATCAAACAGCGGAGTAATCCCCAAGTGAATGTCATGAAACCTAAATCCCAGAGGGCAGCCCACTTGTGTAGGCAATGGTCTTATTTACTAAATTCCCCCCTGCTTTTGCTTTCAGAGCTCTGTTTACACAGACAGGCAGAATTCACTGGGGCTGCGTTTCCTCTTCCCCTCAGCGTGTCCACCAGGCAGCTATGGGAAGGCCTGTGCCCAAGTATGTCACTGCTCTGCCCCAAACCAGCACTGTCACCCCGCCACAGGGACGTGCGTCTGTCTGCCTGGCTACCATGGAGACCACTATCACCTCCGTGAGTGTTCTCTGTGCTGGGTTGTTTCCCATTGAGGAGAGACAGGTAGGGGGAGCGGGTCACCACTTAGAATATTAACAGGCAAAGGTTCATTCAAATTTCTAATTTATGGTAAATTTCATGAGGCTTTTTACTTGAATAGGTGAAAACATATACTTTCTTGTGTCACTCATTCTTCTTTCTAACAAATGTGATTTTATTTACTTACTTATTTTTAGAGGCAGGATCTTGCTCTGTCACCCACCCAGGTTGGAGGGCAGTGGTACGATCATAGCCCACTAGAGCCCCAACCTTTGGCCTCAAGCAATCCTCTCGCCTCAGCCTCCTGAGTAGCTGGGACTCCTGGCTCCTTCTATCTTGCTTTTTCTATTCAAAATACCCCCCAATTTTTCATAAATATCCAACATGAAAAGAAAGAGATAAAGAAAAAGAAAGAAAAAAATAAGCTTATTATTATAGATCAACATACGGCAAGTGACAATGCATTTCAAGCAATTCCTAAAGTCAGCTAGTTCTAGGATCGGCTTAGAAACAATTAAACAATTGTTATTTGGGGATGAAAACAATGACTAGTTTAACTGACAAAATGCCAGTTGGCTCATTATTGTGTAATTAAAAAAAATAATACTCCCTAGGGCAAATACCTTATATTGATTTGTTAGGATATTTTAACATTGAAAATGGTTATAGAAGAATGCACAAAAAAAGTCCCAAGGAGCGTGTTAAAACGCTCAGTCAGCTACTTATTTTAAGCTTGTAATTATTTATAATGTACCTTTTATAGTTTTAAGAATAAATGATTTGACCTCAGCTTCATTTTCCCTCAACTTGGCCATTGAGACTCTTTCCTCCTCAGTTGTTCCTGGAGAGGATTCCTCTACTTACCTGTCCTAATTCTGCAGGAATATAAATCACTGGGGTTTTTTCTCCCCAAGCAAACAAACAAACAAACAAAAAAACTCATGGTCAAGCTATTGATATTAATATTCTACAAGTCACTGAATATATATTTGGCATAATACTCCCCTATTTTGTGCCAATTTTAAACATTACCAGTAAAAACACAATTAGACATGTATGAAAATGGTTTCGATTACTGTTTTGTTTGAGACCCATAATCACTGCAGTTATTCGATCTTGAAATGAACTAAAAAATAAAATCAGTGTCTCTTAGTTTTGGTTTATGGCAAACTTCAAACACCTGGTACTGGAAGAAAGAAGGTTGTTTCCTACATTGGATTCTGTCTCCTAGTTCGGAAAGATTTCCTTCTTGATATCAGGGGTAACTTATCTTAGTAATGCCAAATTATATACAGAGAGGCTGTGCCTTTCTTTCAGAAGGCAGGCTACCTAGGGCTGACGGAGGGGTCTTCACCTTGTAAAATGGGGCTGGGTGAGTCAGGGGCCACTCCCTGACTGGTCCACGGGCCCAGCGCCAGCCAACACGTGGTGGGACGGGGCAATGAGGCTTCTTGGCAGCATCCCCTGTAATTACAGAACTGTGAATAGGGTTCAAGAAAATATCCATAAAAGGTGTGGCTGGCCCAAAAGCAAAAGTGTCCACAGCCAAGAACAACCGGGCTTCCACATTCTCGCGTTCAGAGTGGAGAATCAAGCCTTTCTCTCAGGAGAGGTCGGCTGAAGCAGAAACCCTTGTGTTGGAATCTCACCCCTGTCTGTGAGTCACAGCATGGGGAGTCAGTCCCACCTTGTGTGTACCATGGAGGAACAAAGCAGCAACTGCCTGTGAGGTGTTAACTCACAGTGTTGGTGTTATGACCAATGAGAGATTCTGAAGGGACCACGGACCCTGGAAACATTTTCTTTCTCCAACCTGCGTGAAATGCATGCTATTTATAGCCACTCTCTTTAAGAGAATTTAGGGCCTTGGAGTCCTCTGTGACCAAGGTCAGTTCTGGGAAGCGTATTCCTAAGGACACCCCAGACTTGGTGTAGAATGCTTTGGGAAACAGGCCGTGGGAGATAGTCTCAGACAAGACAGTCTCAGAAGCTTGATGCTGATGCTACTGCTGATGGCAATACCAATTCAGACAGAGCAAATTTTGGCTTCTTTTTTAAAGAATAAAGCAAAGCAGTGTAGCCATGGCTAGTGCGTGTGAGTAACCTGGTCAAATCCTAGGAAAACGGACCCTGTGGAAGACAAACGCATGCTTCTCATCACTCGGGAGTGGTGTGTCTCTGGATACACCCACAGCCTTGTTGGTTCTGACTTTCTATTGAAGAACCCGATGCCCTTCACATCAGCATAGTGTAAATAGCAGAGGGGCTTGCTCTTAACCTTTAAGCAAATCAGCACAGTACATTTCCAAGCTTCTTCTTGGAATGGGGGTGCAGAGCAGAGGGTCGTGCAAGGGTGGGGAAAAATAACTACACATCCCTTGCCAGAGAGATGACATCTCCAGGGAGAAATAATTGTAGAGGACAGAGCAAAAGCCAAGGACAGTTCAAAAGGGGTTTAGGAAGCAAGAGACGGGCCCAGCCAAGTGAAGTCTTGTTGTCCTGGGCCTGCGCTTCCTCGTTAACGTCTGAGCAAGGGGCATGTCATGACTTCAGAACTTGGACTTTTACATGGTACAGAGCAAGGCAGGGAAGTAAAATGGTCAATAACATAACTTATCCTTGGAACACAAAGTTGTGGACACATCTGTAAACATACACCATGCTCTTGATACAAACTTAATGAGTCTTGGGACTAGAAGGTTGACGCAGAGACTGTTCCTGCAGATGGCTCACTCATTGGTAGGCTCATTTCATCAAGTTCAGTGTCCCGATTTCAAAAGCATAATTAAGTTGAAGGCTAAAAGTTAGGTGATTTCTTTTTCTTTCTACATATGAAGAAAGAAGAGTAAGGGGCCGTGTGCGGTGGCTCACGCCTGTCATCCCAGCACTTTGAGAGGTGGAGGCCAAAAGATTGCCTGAGCCCGGGGGTTTGAGACCAGCTTGGGCAACATGGTGAGACATCATTTCTACAATAAATCAAAAAATTAGACGGGCATTGTGGTGCGCGCCTGTGGTTGCAGCTACTAGGAAGGCTGAAGCAGAAGGATCGCCTAAACCCGGCAGGTCGAGGCTGCAGTGGTCGTGAGCATGCCACTGCACTCCAGTCTGGGTGACAGAGTGAGACTTCAACTCAAAAAAAAAGAAGAGTAAGGAGTGATCCTACCCAATACAAAACCATCATTAAGATAGTTTGCAAGGTGGGTTTATGTCAGAGGCAAATTGTGTTTCCCAAGTAATTTGACCCACATGAAAATTTTTTCAACATCCAGACCGCCACATGTATCAGTTATTTAAACTCCTCAATTACGCATAAGCTCTTTTTTCCCCTCTTGACTGAGATGCTGATTCTTTGATACTCATGATGATATCCAAAGTGTAACATTTCCCTCAGTAAAAACCTAAGTTTCACCTTATAAAGTGCTGCTCCCCCTCCTCATTTGCACAGACATCAGCATCATCTTCCACTTTGCAAGGATGTCACTCAAGAGCCTTCTGGACCCTTCAACTCTTGTTCATTTTATCTTTTTGGAAGCGATGCACCAGCTGGACACACCAGACCCTATTGTTTCAGTCACCATATCGTCCTCCGCCTGACCTGTGTGTTTTTCTCTGACGTCAAGCAACAAAACACTCCTTTTCAGCATCATATATATATTAGTAAATTGATAACCACTGCAAAAACTTACATTCTAAAAAATTGACCAGACAGACATGAAAGAAAAATGTTATATCTTAGTGAGTGGGAGAAGAGGAGATGAAGACTTTTTAAAAATCACTGATTTTGTTTGTAGGGATAGTCTATTGAATTTTTATAAGTAAGAGAGGACAAGAATGACTTGGGAGAACGAAAAAATGCTGGGCACTAAAACAGGGTCAGTTAGCCCTGAGGACTGGCATGCCTTGATGGGAGGGACCTGCAGAAGAGAAAGGTCAGTGGGTCCCTCATTTTTTCACAGAAAGCAGGAAAGAGAGACAGCAGCCATCACAGAGACCTTTTGGGATGAAGGATTTTAGTGTCTTCTTTCTGTCTCCATCATGAACAATCTCATTTTAAGCTGGAATGAGGAGGGAGGGGAGAGAGGCAGCCTCTCTCTGAGTCTAGAGCAAAATCTGAGATTCCAGCTGAGAGTCATGGACACAGAATGCATGTGAGGGTTATAGAAATGTAAATCTCACTACAAACCGTTCTTTGGCCATTCATCTACCTCTGACATGAGTACCATCATGTCAGTCCACGCATCCATGGGTATGAACGCAGAAAATTAAAAACGAACAGGAAATGAAGAGGTGTCCTCCATACTAGATTCCTTTTTGAATCCTTACATGTATTAAACCCAAATCATTCCAGACAAATATGAAAAACACTGAATTGATCTAGGTGAAAGAAGATAGCCTTGTTTGGTGATGGCTGCTCTTCGAAGCATTTTTATAAAGCAGGTAGACGTCCTGGGAAGGTCAAAGTTGAATCTCACACCTTGTTAGCAGGTGACATCAGGTCCTGACACCTGTCTGCATCAGCTCACCTCCTCAGATAAGCCCATGCCCTGAACCGATAGTCTGAGGGTGGTTGAAGATGCCGAAAACAGTCATAAGGATGTTGAATTTGCCAAGGTCCCAGAAGGCAAGTACATGTAAGTACAAACAAGATATAACATTTTTCTTTCATGTCGCTGCCAGAGTACATGTAAGTGTCTGAACGGCGGTACCTGTGATACTGTATCAGGCACCTGTGCCTGCCCCACTGGGTTCATCGGGGCCGACTGCAGCCACGGTAAGTCACTCTCGTGTACATGCAGTGGGTATGTGATCAGTCCAAGGCCTCCTCTGGCAGCAAAAGTGCTGGAGTTGAGTGTTCAGGAGCTTCCCTTGGAAGAGCAGATGTTGGTTGCCATGGTTGGACCTCATTGTTGACTGTAGCAAACGGACCTAAATTCCAGGTGGAAGAGGACTTACATAGGCGTTCTGTCGACAGCTGAAGTCAGTGAAAACCACCAGCATCGTCCCATACATAACACCCTTAGGCCAGTAAAGCAGGACTCAAGCAGGATTAGAAAGTATCTTTGCCCAGATCAGAGCCCACTGGCGATTCCTGTGTAACAGTGTCAAACTCGTTGGCTAAAGTTCCCAATTTCATTCATCCTCAGCAACGTCCTGGCTCAAAATTAAGCAGCTTCCTCACTCTCCAAAAAGCAAAGAGTGTCCGGGCATGGTGACTCACACCTAAAAACCCTAGCACTGTGGGAGGTGGAGGCGAGAGGATTGCCTGAGCCCAGGGGCACAAGACCAGCCTGGGCAACGTGGCGTGACCTCATCTCTACAATAAATTAAAAAATTGGCTGGACGTGGTGGCGTGCACTTGTAGTTCCAACTACTTGAAATGCTGAGGTGGAAGGATCCTGTGAGCCCAACGGGTCGAGATATGGTGGCTGACTGTGCATCTACACTCCAGCCTAGACAACCAAGGGAGATACCAACTCAAAATAAATAAATAGATAATAAAACAAACAGCAAACAGTGTCTTAAACCCAAAGATCTTAACCGTGTATAACAAAAATGATGACTGGCATAAAGTTTAAAGCACTGGATATAAATCAAAGAACACTTGAAAATGTCCAAGCGTGGACACTTGGAGGGTATGGCTGGTAAGTACTTTTTTTTTTTCAGATCAGCCATTTTAAAATTTAGATAGTTTTTGCTTAATCCAACTATCTCTAGATGTATTCGTACCCTCCCAGGCCTCTGACCCTTCTGGAGACAGTTAGCAGTCAGCCTGAAGTCCTCGTGTTGGAAGCCAGGGCTGTGATGACCTTAAAGGAGGCGGGGGTGGGGGCCACCCACTGGGGGAGAGGTCTTGGCCATATCGTATCTCTGACAAGGGTGCTGCGGGTGAGATTGTTCCCTTTGTGGTCATGCATTGAGCTCCACACTTATGTCCTTTGTCTTATTCCATCAACTCATATGTTACAATTAAGAGTAAAAGTACCATCAACAGCTCTTAAATTGGAAGTTCTGCCTGAACCCTCATTGTGCATACGCCTCTGCGCCGATGGTGAGTTTGTAAATCCCTTCGCTAGGCCCCTTCAGTTGGAAAAGCAACGATGGCTATGTGTGGAATGAGGCAGGGTGCCCAGTAGCTATGGACGAGAGACCCCAGATGCTGAGTTTCTCTTGGGCAGCTGGTGTTCTGTCTGCTCTCTATATGGTAACTTTTCTGGGTAGTTGCCCTGCCTCAGGGTCCTGCTATACTGAGGATAAAAGACACACCAAGCCAAACCCAGATTCCAGGTAGCGGGCAGCTGACACCAGGTGGACGTGCCTCTGAGGCCTTGACTGCCAAGTCACCTTCAAGTCAAAGCCCACCCACTAGCCCTTCCCAGGGAAGATTCTGGGTGGCGCCTTTGTATCTCTTCTTCAAGGAGGACCCATGGGAGCAGCTTCCTCATGCCCAAGCTTTTTTAAAGCTGCAGTTGCCCCGTACACAGGGCACACTTTTGTCTTAAGAAGGCCATCGTCCCTCTGCTGGGAGAGCTGGGAAGGGCAGCCAGACTTGCAGCCCACCTCTTAAAAGCACTGATAATTATGATATTTATTTTTGTTCATATTGCCACCCTATTTTCCCTTGGTTTGATGCTCAATAGACATATCCGTTTTATCTTTTGTGCTGGTTATAGTTCGGTAAGCATCTTAATGAATTTGTGGAATGAAGCTGCAATAATTAAACAGGCAAACCACTTAATCAATACGAATGTATAAATAAATATTTGGAGATGTAAGGTCTGTGATGGGTCTTGTGTTGATGTATAGGAGTTTAAGGTAAGCTTTCAAAATGGGCTTTAGGAGAAGATCCTCAAAATTATTACAAATATATTACATATTATATCATACATAATTGCATGTAATATATATGTATTACATGCAATTATATGTAATATATATATATATACACACGCACACACACATGCTAAGAGAGAGACATGTGGCCAAGCCAAGCAGTCCATACTGGGAACAACTGAGGCACTAACTTGTAAGAGACGTTTATGTTACATGTAGGTTTTTGACACTGGATGTTTGGCTAGAAATTCCCAATGCCAACTAAAATTGGTCTATGCAAGCAGCAATTTAAACAGTCTCTTGTTTTATTTTGTTTTTTTCAAAGTCACCTTTTCAGATTGAAAATCACACTCAAGGCAAGCCCTATTGGATTTAATGAAGGGGCCATGTATTGACACGTTTATAGAACTCTAGACCAATAGAACGTTCAATAAGGAAACCCTGGTTTTGTTTGCTCTGTTTTATTTTGCCTGGTCCTGCAGCATGTCCTGAGGGTCACTACGGGCAGAACTGTGCTCAGCCGTGTTCCTGTGGCCCAGGGCAGTGTGACGCGGCGACTGGCCTGTGCCGGTGTCCACCTGGCCGAGCAGGAGCCCAGTGTCAGCAAGGTAAGGACGGCCGCAGAGCCGCTTTGTCCATCTAAGCAATAAGGAAGCTAAGCGAGGCAGGCTGGGGCCGAGGAATGTACCAACGTGGCGTTGTTTCCAACGCTGCCTTCTGTCAATGTGGCTTTACTACAGTGACTTGCATGTGTACACTCCCATAGCTCTATGTAGGAAATCGCTTACTGGAAGGTAAAGGTAAACTGGAATCGAAAATAAAGAGTAACTAGTGCAGACTCTGGACTAGGAGGAAATTTTTAAATGACTTTGGATAACTTTTGTTCAACAGCCCAAACAAAAACTGGGGCGTTGGAGATGACTAATTGTAAGAACTGAAGAATTGTCTATCCTCTTCAACCTTCAGAAGCCCCCTAAAAGCTGTAAGAAAAATAAGAGACAGAAAGAAAAACATGACCTGCAACACTTTCTTATTCTAAATAATATTTATTATTATTATTATTTTATTATTATTAAAGAAGCACTGTCATGTTCAGTAAAAAGGGACTTTTAGAGAAATTGCCAGACTCTCAAGTAGTGCCACAGAGCAGTCACTTCCTCATGGTATACACAGGGCAAAACTACTGACCCTTGGTTGAAAAGCAAGGATTGGGTGACTGGGCGGGCAACAGGCCCTACCTTGAAGTCTGCTGAGTAGAGGAAAAATGGGAGAAAATTAAGAAATACAGATCTATCACGTTTCAAGTCTGCACTAGGACAGAAAGAACTCATGAGCGGTTAGTGGTCTTGCAGCTAAAGGGAGGCCAAACACACATGCATACACATACACACCTACACAGACACACACATACATGCATCCCACAAGTTGTGTCACACACAGGTGTACTCCAGGCTAAGGAGGCTTTCTCCTAGCTGAAATCATTTTCCTAGCCTCAAATCAACATGTCCTTTCAGAAACATCTGGTACATTAAAAAAAGAAGTTTGTGCATAAAATACTCCCCTCATTTTGGAAACAAAATATGAAACTATTCAAAGCTCTGCTTGCCTTTTTAACGCAGATTCTATACAAAAAAGGAGAAAAGGGATAGGAAAAACAAAAAGCAGCAACCAAGAGCAGGAAATGTGCTGTGGGCTGTGAAGCCATTACCCCGACTCTCTTCCAAAAACTCAAAGGATGACGTAAACACGTGTCCTCTATAAAATGTGAGTCCAAGGCAGAGAGATGCAAGGGTCCGTGGAATAAATGAAAAGACATTAGAAGGAAATGAAAAAGTTTGCAGAGCTCAGAAAAGAAGTGGAAGTCATGTAAGTGAAGGCCACACTAGCCTTGACACAAGGAAGACAGGCGCTGTGGACAGTGCAGCCAGGAGCATGGGGAGTCTGGGGAAGGAGACAAGTGAGACCATGACGTGGACAAGAAGAGAGAGGAATGTGCGAGTGGGAGGGAACATCGCTCAGGCACAGCTTTCAGGACTTTTTCTCTGCGATGAAAGAAGAGCTGAGATGGGTGTGGTGGCTCGAGTCAGTCACCCCAGCACTGTGGGAGGCAGAGGCGAGAGGACTGCCTGAGTTCAGGGATTCAAGACCAGCCTGGGCAACTTGGCAAGATTTCATCTCTACAATAAATCAAAAATTAACCAGGTACAGTAGCGTGCACCTATAGTTCAGCTACTTGGAAGACTGAGGCGGAAAGATCGCCGGAGCCCAGCGGGCAGAGGCTGCGGTGGCCTTGAGGGAGCCACAGCACTCCAGCCTGGGTGATGGGGTGAGACTCCAACCTCCCCCCAAAAAAGAAGAGCCGATACTACAGATTAAATAAATACATTTTATCCCAAGAAATAATAATCGCGATCAGTCAAAGGCAAGTAACACTCCACTGAAGATGGAATGAAAAATGGGAGATTATTGAAGAGGGGAAAACTTGGTCTCGCTTTACACCTCCTGCACTGGTCATTGCTAGCATGTGATGAATCAGTACCCCTCAAGTTCTCAGGAAAAAGCGTGACTTACACATTTTGTACACAGTTAAGCTGCTATCCGTATATAACATGGTGGCAAGTACGCAATTATTCTTAAGAATAGAAAGCTACTGGAAATATAGAATCCTTAAAATGTTGTGAAGAAACTATTGCAAGATAAATTCAGCAATCAAATAATAAATGGAAAATCTCTGATAAAGAGACTATTAGTAAGAATTAAATTCACTGTAATTAGGGCTGTTTAAAGTAACCATGGGAGTTATGACTACATGACAGAAGATAAATGTGACAAATGAGAATAATGTAGAAATGCTTATATAATTTTAACAAGGCATAAATTAGAAAGACAGAGAAGGTAAGGGCTTTAAGTATATTGGTCAAATTTATTTCTCCAATAAAAAGTTGTGTGGGAGGGAAACCGATCTGTGTCAAAACATATTGTTTAAATATGATAACTCAATAGGTGTGTTTAAATATATGAGCATACATTCTAGAATTTAGAATGCTGCAAATAAAATTAGGTGGAGGATAAAAATGAAAAAACTTAGGAGAAAACATAATCAAATTAATTTTGTTACCATTTATACTGGAAAGTTAATATGCACTAAATAAAGAAATTCACTACATTAGGTGATATTAGGTAATATTCAATACTGTCTAAAGAAGATTCCCTAGATTATACAAGATTGTATTTACAAGACTTTCACTCAAAGAATGATGGAGTACACACACTCTTTCTTATTCCTCCCTCTAAACACAAAACAAATTCTAGACAATATTTGGAAAATAAACAGAAATCTAGGCGGAGTAAATCTGGTTTCTACATCACTTTATTCACCAAAATTACTTTCAAATGTGTAAAGTACTTCAAGACAATGACAAAAACTATGAGTACTAGAATTAAAATGGAAATTTTAATTTAAAAATTATTTTATGAGGCCATATATAAAGCTTGAAAAAAACTCAGAACCCATAAAATAAAAATAAACCACTGTCTTTTATAGTTAAACAAAATTTAAAATTTCTTCAAGCCATAAAAAAAAAAAAAAAAAGGCATGAACAAACTGGAAGAAGGAACCCCAGAAAAGCATTAATTTTCTTAGCAAACAAAGATCTATAACAATAAGCAAAGAGCCCACAACATGCCATAAATCTCATGAAAAGATGAAAAGCATCATTCATTGTACAATGTGAGAGATCTAGATTGAAATTGCATTGATGTAATTTCACCTATCAGGTTTTCATAACACATCTTGTTGGCTAAAGATAAAAAACTGGGCACATTGATAATCCTTCTTAGTAAACTGGCAAATCTCTTTGTAGAGAAATTTGATAATATTCATCACTATTTAAAAAGCACATATTTTATCAAGAAAATCTTTGAGGAACTTACTCTGTGACTATAATATTTTGCTATTATCATATCATTATACAATATGAAGAAAACTTATATAAGGGTATTCTATACTGCATTGTTTTAGTAGCAAATTATTTTAAACAATCTAGAGTGCCAAAATAAATTTTGTGAGTGGTAATAAATTTCTATGTAACTGTTAAAAAAGAATGAGGCAGGTCTCTAAGTACTAATTTGGAAAAATCTTGGGAAATGTTATGTATAAAAGAAAGAAAAACTCACTGTATCACTGATCTCTATTAACTTTTGGGTAAAAGAGTGTTACAGGGTAAAGGAGATACACACACATGCCTTATTAGGCATGAAATATTTCTGCTTATATTCAGTCATTTATCCACTCAATTCAACAAATATTTATTGAATGCCACTGCCTGTTTTAGGCATATAGAATATCCAGATAAAATACACAATATCCCAGTTCTCATGCAACTTGCTTCCTAATAAGAAAGAGTGGACATAAACAATAAACATGATTAGTAAGGGAATTGCATGTCTGTTAGAGGGGTTAAAATCTGTGGTCAGAGAAAATGGGTTGAAATTTTAGGTGCTCAGGGCAAGTCTCACTGAGAGAAGTGAAGCCTACCATATAGAAGACTGCTGGAAACAATGGTGCTTTTAAGAAGGGAACCTGGAAGACTGGAGCCAGGGGTGAAGGAATGTTTTCCGTAGTATCATAACTTTATATATTGTTCGAAACAATTATCATGTGATTATATTAACTCTGAAAAAGTCATAAAGTTGTTTACACAGTTCTGTGTGGATATTGTCCTGAGATTGACTGATACTTGTGGAAAGAGACGTTTGTAAGACCTTCTTACTTTTGCCATCGTGCTTTTTTGTCCAGTTAAGTCTTGAGTCTCAGCCTGGGGTGGTGTGAACTCCATAGATTCACAGGTCCTTCCGTGTGTCATCGGTGCATTTCCATGTCTCCTGGCTGCTGACAATAAGGTTGCTTTAGGAGGGTGAAAGGGAAGCCTGAAAATTTATTTTAGTAGAACTTAAATATCACTGATTCTGCGTAATTTGCCTTATAGGCAAAAGTTAACTTAAAGGCAGTTCTCTTATTGTAGCCTATGATACTTGCGATGATGATTCAACCATTCATTGTGCAGCTGTAACAGTTATTTCAGTAACAAAAGCAAAACCCTTCTTTCATTTGGTTCTCCAACTCAGTGCAGCTCGTCAGTCAAATAAAAGCAATAAAGAAAGTGTCATGCAGATTGAATTCAAGTACCTGTTCTGCTACGTATTAGGCAACGCCTTTGGGCAGGTGTTTTTTCATTTTTTTTATTTTTCTAATCTCTTTTTTTCCTGCTAGCTGGAATATAGAAACTTCTGTAACATTTCTCCTGCTAGCTGGAATTTGAACATCTCTCTAAGGCCTTTCCTGCAGGCTGGAATAGAAGGTCTGTTTGACTGGAAGTCAGATGTTCTAGATTTGTATCTGGGTTCTTGTACTTATAAGCTGTTTAGATCTGAGCAGGACTCTGATCTCTGAGCTTCGGTCTTCTCGCGAGTAAAATAAGAACACTGTTACCCACATCACCAGGGGATTTTTGAGCATTAAATGAGATAATTCATGTGGAAAATATCATTATGTAAAAACACTATAAACTGGAGGTCATAAATTGTGGGCTGTGGGCCAAATCTAACCACAAATGTGTTTGAATTGGCTGGCATTGTTCTGGCTCCCACAGTGCTGCAGAACCATTTTAATTAGTTGCCAACTTTCAAAAACTGGATAATTTTATACAAAGTGTGGATTTTTGAGTTTTCCTTAACAATCATATTAGCTGGCAATGTTGGGCCCATACTCTGCATGGCAGAAACAACTATATGCAAGTGTTACGCTCACGGTAAGGCCCCTGCTGTCCCGTAGACCCCACGTCCCATGGATTATGTTCTCCCTGACACCGAGGGAGGGGCTCAGTTTCCTCGTGTCTGGTCAGTGTCACCTGCTGGTGCCTTCACCCTCCTGGCAGTGCATTTGTGTCTGTGTCATCCCACTCTGAAACTGAAATGCTTTTACCGTTTCAACACAAAGATATGTATTTTTTATTTTATTTTATTTTATTTATTAATCTATTTATTTTGAGTTGGAGTCTCACTTCATCGCCCAGGTTGGAGTGCTGTGGCACGCCCACGGCCACCCCAGCGTCAACCTGCTGGGCTCCAGCAATCATTCCGCCTCAGCCTTCCAAGTAGCTGGAACTACAGACACATGCTACCATGCTCGGCTAGTTTTTTTGTGTGTGATTTATTGTAGAGACGAAGTCTTACCAAGTTGCCCAGGCTGGTCTCGAACCTCCAGGCTCAGGCAATCCTCTTGCCTCGGCCTCCCAAAGTGCTGCGGTGACAGGCTGAGCCACCGCACCCGGCCATTTTTTAAGTTGGGGGTCTCACTCTGTCACCCGGCTGAAGTGCAGTGGCACAATCATGACTTATCACAATGTCGACCTCCTGAACTCAGGCGATCCTCTGGCCTTAACCGCCCACATAGCTGGGACTACAGGCATGTGTCACCACACCCAGTGAATTGCTTTACTTTTCTGTGGAGATGAGTTCTCTGTATGTTACCCAAGCTGGTCTCAAACTCCTGGATTCAAGTGATCCTCCTGCCTCGACCTCCCAAAGTGCTGGGATTACAGGTGTGAGCCACCATGCCTAGCCAGCGCAAAGATATGAAAAAGCACGCCACTCATCCTCCCTCTTTATCAGTTATGAGATAAATATATGAAACGCCGAGACGCTCTCCTCCCCAATCTGGGACTGAGTGCTGCTTATCCCCGAGGGTATCCCCAGGGCCTGGTGTGCCCACACACAGTTGAGCTCCATAAATATTTACAGTGCAGATGAAACCACCGGTGCATGGATGATCGTGGTGTGCCTGCCACCTTACAGACACACCCGAGTAGCGCTGCTTCCATTTTAACATTTTTCTGTGTTTTTACTATCTAGATAAGGTGACTCTACCTGAAGGAGAGAAAAATGTTTACTCGTGACTTTTTTATTGCTTGATTTTTCCTTTTTACTACAGGATGTCCCCAGACACGTTATGGCCTCAACTGTGAGCTAAAATGTGCTTGTGAGAATGGCGGCCTTTGCAACCCTGAGGATGGACGCTGCATCTGCGGCCTGGAGTGGATGGGAAGTCACTGTGAAAAAGGCAAATCAACTCACTGCCTTCGTTTCTTCAGTGAAAATCGACTTCAGAACATACTGCTGTTGGTTGGTAAAATACAGCAGGGGCCTGGGGAGAGCTCTTTTCCAATAGGTTCATGCGAGTTGTTTGTAAGTGTGATTATGTTTCCAATAAAAATTGTTGCGTAAATATTGATTGTTGGCCGGGCTCAGTGGCTCAGCCTGTAATCCCAGCACTTTGGGAGGCCGAGGCGAGTGGATTGCCTGAGCCCGTGGGTTCGAGACCCACCTGGGCCACTGGGTGAGACCTCATCTCTATAATAAGTCAAAAATTAGCCAAGTGTGGTAGCACGCGCCTGTTTACTTGGAAGGCTGAGGCGGAAGGATCACCAGAGCCCAGTGGGTTGACACTGGGGTGACCTTGAGCATGCCACTGCACTCTAGTCTGGGCAACGGAGTGAGACTCCAACTCAAAAAGAAATATTGATTGTTGCCTTGCCACTGAAATATCACGTGAAAACTCTTATGCCCTCAATGAATGGAGAGGGCATGACTGTGAAAGAGCTCCCCGGAGACCCACACTCCGTTCAGCCAGTTTCCAAGCCTTGAAGGCGCTGTGGACACCGCATCAGCTGAGCCTTGTGGATCCGGGCCTGAGGCTGAGAAACCTTCAACTCTGTGAGCCCCAAGGCAGGCTGGCAGAGGAGTGAGCTCTGAAGAAGCCACTCACATTCAGATGGGCCCAGCTGCACAGGGTGGCGCACACCCAGAAATCTCTAGAGCTCGTGTCGTCAGGAAGCGTATAGTCATGTGCGGTAGCCTCCTTGTTCATGGTTTGCCTGTGGGACAGAGAAGAATGATTTCGTGAGACACCATATCACTCAGTCTAATATTATCATTGCCCCATTTCATTCTTGGTTATTGCCCATCTCTTCCTGTGCCAAGTATATAAATTAGGCTTTGTCATGAGCATGTATCTCAAGGAAGAACCATAGAGCATATAGGATTTGGTGCTGTCCGTGGTGTCAGGCAGCCTTTGGAGGTCTTGGGACCCAGGGTAAAGCGGGCACAGCCTGAGCCGTGGGTGGACGTGTCCACTGATCCCAGCGCTGCTAACCATGTGGTCTGCCTTGGGAGGCCACAGTCTCTTCCTGATTTGGCTTCCCATCTGAAAGTGAGGTCCCTGATCTGGGTAATACCTGGCAATCCCGCTAAATCTAAGATCCAGGATCACTTTTTATGGGTTTGTTAGACTTGAGCATCCTTCCTAATTCATAGGAGACAGCTCTTCTCAGTTTGGGATCAGGGACTGCCAACTCAGAGCCACATCAGCATTTTAAAAACAGACAGGGCTGGGCTTCGTGGCTCAGCCTGTCATTCCAGCACTTTGGGAGGCTGAGGGGGTGGATTTCCTGAGCCCGCGGGTTCAAGATCCTCCTGGGCAACCTGGTGAGACCTCGTCTGTACAATACATCAAAAAATTAGCCGGGCATGGTAACTCGCACCTGTAGTTCCAGCTCCTTGGAAAGCTGAGAAAGAAGGGTCGCCGGAGCCCAACAGGTCGACACTGGGGTGTCCATGAGTGTGCCATAGCACTCCAGCCTGGGCGACAGAGTGAGACTCCAGCTAAAAAAAAAATAGAAAAAAAACTAGACAGTACTATTGTGTCCATATCACTGTTTTCATAAATTCGAAACTGAATAATTCTCTAGCATGTAGTATGTGGGATACTTCTACTATTAATTATGTCATTTTTATTATGGAACATTTCAAATATTCACAAGAGTCAAGAGGATGGTGTGATGGTATAACGATCCCATGTATCTATCATTTGGCTTCAGCGGTAATCCATTTATGATCAGCCTTGTTTCATCTATACTTTCACCCAGTCCCCTACCCCAGATCTCCATGGTATTATTAAGAAGCACATCACAGACAAATACTTAAGTGTGGATCTCTAAAGGCAGTATTATTTTTAAAATATGTCCACAATTCCTCACTATATGCAATATTTAAAAAAACTGTTATAATTTTAATTATCTTTTTGTTTAATACAAAGTTAGAACCAATTTAAATATGTATCTTTGACAAAACTCCAGGATTTTCATTTTAATGGAAATTTTAATATTTATATAACTCTAGACAGGATAACATAAGAATCCTGGTATACCTGGCCATACAGCCTCAGTAATGATCAGCTCACAATCAATTCAGTGCCTCTCTTCTGAGCATATTTTGGAATAAACCCTAGGCATCATTTTGTTTTAGCCATAAATATTTTAGTATATATTTCTAAAAGGTAAGAATTTGTTTTTAAATGTAATTATGACACAATTATCACACCTAAAATAATAATTTCTTCATATAATCAAATATTTAGTTATGATTAAAATTCCCTGATTTTTAATATGCTTATTGATTCAAGATTCAAATAATATCTATAAAGTTCTATGTAGCAGTGTCTCCTTAATATCTTTTGACATGCTGAAGTTCCAGCATTTCTTCCATCCCTCCGTGTCAGAGGCATGTTGAAAAAGTCAGGTAGCTTCTCTTGTCAAGTTTCTCATTTTGCCCTTTACACCTTTGGGTATTGCAGTCACATGTTTCTTCAGCCTCTTCATTTCCTGGGTGGATGAGGGCTCATGGGCACACTCCACCAGTGGGGTGTCTTCCACTGAGGGCGTGTGACGTCTGGTGGCCTTTTGGCTGTGCCAGCAGCTAATGATCATCATTGCCCCAATCCATGAATTCATCAAGCTACAATATAGTGACATTCTCAGTCCATCCATCTCTCTTCACTTATTAGTTAGACTACTTCTAAGCAGAAAAATGTTCTCTTGTCAATTGTTTGGTTATTTTGAGATATGGTTTTCAGGGCAAAGTCAAGATAAATGCTTGCTACCTTCTGCTTCCAGTTTTCAAGATAGTTAATTGGTGTATTAGTATCCTTCAAAAGTAAACAAAAACTACATTTTTGGAGTACTCTTATAGAATCAAGAACCTACCGAAACATGC
This sequence comes from Tarsius wallacei, assembly GCA_963574415.1. Lineage (NCBI taxonomy): Eukaryota > Metazoa > Chordata > Mammalia > Primates > Tarsiidae > Tarsius > Tarsius wallacei. Next base: position 52,743 of record CAUYQG010258110.1, read on the forward strand.
TAATGAATTTAAATTCATGCAGTTGTTATTCTTATTGATGGCAAATTCTCCTATTGGACGGAGAGAACCTCTTAAACCTGGCTCCTGAGTTCCTTTGACACAACCTCAGGATAGGATCCATTCCTTGCTGCTGAGATGCCCAGGTGATTGGTGCTCAGGTGAACATATTCACTTCCAAGTCTGGAATATGCTCCTTCTCCCAAGGTGTTCTGGTCTCTCCTTGTTGGAACTGGTGCCTAGAGACCAAATTCTGGTGGTGCTCAATGTGACTGAGATAGTGATTTTTTTTCTAAGGCTTTCTATGGACAGAGCTATGAAATACCTTTTTTTAAAAATTAAAAATCAACTCTATTATGAATCCATGCAGATACTTCCCATACAAATTCAGGGCACAGTGATTTTACATATCCTCTTGGCCCTCAAAAGTGCATTTTCTTTCTTCCACGTTAAAGTTTCTGATTCTGAATAACATCAAGATAATTCCTAATCCTGAATTGAGCCTCACATCTTTAAAATAAAGAAAAAAAAACCCTAAATGTGAAAAAAAATAAAACTTTGCACAAAGAAAAAAAGATAATTCCTCATTTGTTTTATCCCCTAGTACAGTCTAGTCTCAGGATAAGAATAGCAACACTACTGACATCAATGCAATTCTGAAAACTACTTGGTATTTTAAATGTCTTAAAGTATTTAGTGTGGTTCTTTTTTTTCTTAAGATACTTCTCACTAAAGATATATCATCCAATTAGTGTGTTTTGAAGTTACTTGGACTAGTTATTTGCTACACCGTTTTGCCAACAACTCACATAGTTTGGTTCATTTTACTGTTTTCAATTTTGATTTATAATTTATAAAACATTTACAAATCTAAAAAATGGCATAGAGATAGAGAAGTCTAGCTTCTCTCTTGCTGCTAGCACTCTATTCCCTCCTCCCCATTATAAACTTTTTTACAAAAGTTTGCATAATGTATCATTTTATTTTTTAACATAAGCAAATATGCATTTACATTCCTATCTCCCTTTCTTAGATGAGAGTAATGCAGTATGCAGTTTTCCACCTGGCTTTAGCTGATGCTCTTGATTTTGAAATAGTTATAGAGTCACAAGAAGTTGCAAAAATACTGGAAGAAGTCTCTTGTACCTGTTACCCAGCAGTGATATACTATAGAGCTGTAGTACAATAGCTAAACCAGCAAAATTGATACCGGGACATTGCTATTATCTAGACTACAGAACTAATTTAATTTTTGCCTGCATTCTTGTGTGTGTGTGTGTGTGTGTGTGTGTATACGCACAATTGTAGGTCTATGCAATTTTATGTCACACATGGGTTTGTGCAGTCATCACCCAAGTCAACATACAGAATAGTCCTATGACCACAAGAAGAACCCCTGCATGCCGCCTCTTTGTATCCACTCCCACCCCATCTCACCCCCAAGTCATCCTCAACTGCCAGCAACAGCAGAGTCATTCTCCAACTCTATAATTTTGTCCTTTCGGGAATTTGATGGGACACATCCTTGAACACATGTTCTAGAGATCACTCCATAGTAGCGTGCCGAGCTAGCCTTCATTCCATTTACAGCTGCATGGTTCTCTACGTTGTGAACGGAGCATCATTTCTTCAACTGGCCTCCTGATCATAGATATTTAGGTTGTCCCTAGGCTTTTGCTATTGCGGGTCTTGTTCCATTGAGTGGTCTTGTCCATTGATTGCTTGCTCTTTTTGCCAGTTCTCCTGCTCTGGCATTATCAGTGAGTTCTGGGTCATTGGGCAAACACAAATGCCATTTTGTGATATATTGACATAGTCTCCTCCGTCACAGGGATAGTGCCGTTTTGCATCCCCATAAGTAGTTTGTGGGTTGTCTGTTTCCCCACAGTTCCATCAGAAGATTATGCAGCAAAACTTTTGCTGAACAATGGTACCTCAGTTGCATGTTCAGCATCTTCTCTCACGGGTAACAGCATTTCACATAATTTTTTTATAAATTATTCATAACTTGAGTTCATTTTTCTATAAGGTTGTTGGTATTTTTCTTCCCTGATTATAGAAGTTCTGCATATTTTAGGGACATTAACTCTTTTATCTGTTTGGCCTTCCTCCCTAATTTGGGAAAAATTGTCTCTTGTCTTTGTACTGTATCTATAGCCACCTGCCATTTGACTTGCTGTCTATGGATGTCTGACAAACCACCTCAAAAGTTAGAGGCTTCAAACAATTATCAATGATTACTGTGATTCTGTAGGTTAATGGTTCAGCTGGGTGATTTTTCTCTCTGACAGTCACGGGGGCTGAAGTCCTCTGGAAACTCAACTAGGCTTGCACTTAGAAACGAACTTACTTGACCACATACCTGCCACCTTGAAGTTCCTCCACACAGATTCTCTCCATATGGCAGCTCATCGTTTAAGACCTCCCTCGTAGCCTTTTTCTCCAACAGGATAAACATGTTTCTTACACGATCGCTGGCTTCCCAAAGCAGGAGGTGCTCGGTCTTCCCAAGACTGGAAATGGCATACATCACTTCCACCACACCCTATCAGACAGAGCAAGTCATGGGATCAGCCCTGACTCCATATGGGTGGGGATGAGAGTATGAATCCTGGGGAATGTGCTTGGTACCAGCATCTTTAGATTACACATCCTGCACACTTCCAAGATTTGGGGGATTTGGTTTTTTGTTTTGTAGCAAAATATTTCTTTCATTCCTCCATTGTTTTTCATAATTTTGAGTCCTAATTAGGAATGCGTTTTCTATGATCAGTTTTTAAGGAATTCACTGATGTTTTCTTGGATGATATAAATTTTTAAATTTCATTCTCTGAGTTACTTTAAATATTGCTTCCGGTGTATAGTGTGAAGAACAGATTCATTTTCCCATTAGTGGTTTTTTAGTAATTGTAACACAGCTTTTGCAATCTATCTTCCCATGGATTTGGGATGCAAAGTTCATCAAATGCTAAACATTTACACGTCATTAGGTAGAGTTCTGAATGCTCCATTCTATTTGTCTATTTATGTACAAGGGCAAAAAGATATTTATTATGGGGTCTGTAGTATATATGTTTAATAAGAAATGGCTAGTCTCCCTTAATTGCTTTCTTTTGGGGGAATTTTCTTGCTGTTTTGTTCATTTGTCCTTCCAAATAAACTTTATAGTCAAATTATTTAGACCCCAAAAAATTTAGTATTTTTCATTGTTTTATTGTCCTCTGTGTCTACTTTCTCTCAGGGAGAGCTGACATGTTTACATTAGCACTCCAAGAACAAACCTGATATACCTTTCTATTTGTTCAAGCATTTTGTTCCCTATTAATAAGATGTTGGTTTTTAATACTCATATTAGCTATCGGTCTTCTAATTTATTTAATCTTTTTACTGAATTTTAGTGAATTTATTGTAAATGTCATTTCTTCATGTATGCAATTATTGATTTAATTTTCCTCTTTAGGCTAATAATTATATGATGTGCTGTGTTAATGAATTTTCTAATTCTGAATGACCTTACATTTTCAGATCAAATACTATTTGGCCATGATGCATAATTCCATAATATGTGGTTGGATTCTGTGTACTTACAATATTTATGATTTTGGCATTGATATTTATAAGTGAAATTGAGCTCTAGTTTTTAAATATAATTTTTGTCAGATTTTGGAATTGATGTTAAACTCACTCAATAAAATGTATTTAAAATATTCCTTCCTTTTGGTGCTCTGGAAAGGTGTAAGTAATCATGTGATGATCTAATCCGTAAAGGTCTATAGAATTTTTCTGTGAACCCTGGGTTGGTGATTTTTATTTTTTAATGCAGGAAATATTTTGCTACTTTCTGTATTTTTTTATACTACAATTTGCCTGTCTAGGCTTTCTGCCTCAGTTTAGGACAATCTTTGTAAGTTGTTTTCTGTTAACATTTTCCATTTCATTCAATTTTTAAAATATTTATATTATATTTTTATATTTACCTCTTTTATGATCATTCCCTCTCCTTAAAAAAAAATCTTTTTTGTGTACATTTTCATTTTCCCCATTTTATCTGAATTGGGTTAAATGATGGTTTGATTTTAAAATTTGTTTTAAATTATCGTCTAAAAAATTAATTCTACTGCTTTTTCTGCCTTCAAACTTATTCCAAATTCAGTTGTCTTTTAACTACACGAATGCTCTACTGGTCTGTCTTTCAGAATGTGCTGCTTGTCAGTATGGCCCGGGCTGCAGCTTCAATTGCACTTGTCAGAACAATGGGGTTTGTAGCAGGTTTTCTGGAAGCTGCGAATGTGCCCGCGGTTACTATGGACAAAGCTGCGAACATGATAAACAGAGAGGATGAGTGGGCATGTTATGACATGTAAAAGTTCTGAGCTTTCAAAGATTGTTTTAAATTATAGAAGTGATGCATTTACATTGCATCCAATTAGATAAACAATATTTTAGTTAGTGTTAATGTCCTAGCTCTAATTTAAATTCTCGATGTTGACTACTGCCATGATGAAGCGACCAAACTTTATTATTTTGGGCACTGCTGTCCAAGAAAAGGATTCTGTGGTTCTATGACCATTTGGTGAAGACACAGAGGAGATACACCCAGAAGAATCTGCTGTGGATCTTTCTGCCTGAAACCATTCTCTTTCCTCTAACTGCCTTTTGGCAAAATACATAGGGAAGCTGCTTATTTCATACTCATGTAAGCTTGATTCTGGAAGATCTGCCTTCAGGTTCTCTTTGAATATGCTTATTTACATCACATCTTCGTTTGGAGTTAGTATTTCCAGATACAATTAGAAAGGGGAGAATCGTACAATACTTTGTCTTTGACATTAGAGAGTACTGAAGGATAACACAGTTAAAGGTGACCATGTGAAAGTTTAGGTTCTAGAACTGGTCTCATGTGGCCCAGCTCTGCCAGTCTCACCATTATCAGATTGGGGACAATAAAAGCAACCACCTTAAAATGTGGTTTTAGAAGATTAAATAACAAGACAGGTATAAGCATTTAGCGCCAGGGCATATGGCAAGAACTAGATATGTATTATTTAGAAGGTAAATAATTTTTTTAAGTCTCTGAAATGATATTAACTATGTTCCCATTTGTGTCACACTACCTTCAGTCTCCAACAAAGATTAGAACTCCACTCGGTAGTCTCTGGGTCATGGAATGTGGAAATAAACATCTGTGGCTTTTGTTTGTTTTGTTCTTTGGATTTAAAAATTGGAATCAGAGGAAAACATATTTACTCAAAAGCCATTATTTTATCCTATAAGCAGTGGGGTGTCAAGAAAGGTTTTGAGTAAACAAGAGACGTCACTCTGGTGAAACCAATCTTTGGAGTGGGCACGTTATCGATGATTAGGAAAAGGAACCATCAGGAGTGTCAGGTGGGAAGCTATAGTGATCTAGGGTTTAAAAAAACTGAACTGAGATGGAAATGAATGAGCAGGAGAACATTTTGGAAGAACAATCCCCTGTATTGGTGATTGAGGTGGATATGGAGATAAGGAAGATGTAGGAATCAAGGATGACTCTAAAATCCCAAGCCAGCACACCTGAGGGAAAGGCTGGTGCTACTCAGAGGAATGGACATTTCAAGCAAGGCAACCTTTCTGATTTCAGCTTTAGATATCACTAAAGTAAGAGAGACACAGGAGATCTGATTTTTCTATGTATTCTCAACAAAAATTGGTTATACAAGAACAAACAGAAGAAACCGTGCACTGAATCTCACGTTATTATCTATGTGTTAAGCCTCATAAGATCAGTTAAAAAATATGCACAGTTCATTCTTTATATCCTATGGGTTTCACCTGCTTTCTCTGCTCCCCAAATGTGGATCTTTCTTAGTGGTAAGTCTGTCCTGAGTAACTCCAAGCATGCTGGAGAAGTGCCGAGCATGACAAGCTTGGTTAAGCTCAGCTCCACATGCCCAACTAGAAAGGGAGCCAGGGGTGGGGGACCAGAGAGAGAGAACCAGAGAGAAGAGAGAAAAACGAAGACACAGGGAGGGAACTGAGTCATCAAAAAAATGCATTTGCTTGGACCACATGATTTCTAAACGTAAACTGATTACTTCTGATGTTGATCTTCTACAACTCTAGAAGTAAACAGGTTGAAGTGGACTTCTTGAGAGACAGTTCTATATTCTCCTTGATTGGCCACCTAAGGACATGTACCAGAGATGAAATTCGACTGAATTTAAATCCTACCATGCAGCGTATGCAGCATTTATCTGTCATGTGCTCTCTTTCTCCCTCTTTCTCTTCCTTCTTTCTCTCATACCCACCTCTGTTACCCATTCTCAGGACTTCAAATGAGTCACCTTACAGATATTCTTTGATGTATTTAAATAATTTAACTCACATATCATTCTCACTAAATTCAACCTAGATCGGACATTTGAAGACACGTCCATCTTGTTTAAGGTCCTGGAGTGTCTCAGTGAAGTCTTTGGCTGACTGTAGCAAATCATAGCACATAAACTTGACTTAAGGGAATTTCCATTTTTCCGATACATTTTCTAGACTAGTTACAGAGAATGGCGCCTCTGGATTCACTCATCTGTGTGACCAAACTGCCATCAACATGTTTCCCGTGCAATTTGCTCTTGCTCTCCGAGTCTCTCCTTGTATTTCTTTATTTGGTCTTGGGACACAAATGGCTTGGGACATTGCTTAAAGTTAGAATCGCATTTTGGCGTTTCTGTGTTCCAGCATGCCCTCCTGGATTCTACGGTTTGAACTGTGCTCACACCTGTGACTCCACCAATGGCGGCAGCTGCGAGGCAGCAAGCAGACGGTGCATCTGCCCAGCGGGCTTCCATGGCAGCCAGTGTGAGAGAGGTACAGTCCAAGAGCCTTCCACACACAGATGGGGGAACTGTGTGGCTGGGAGACTCTTCCATCCGTGACAAACACGTAAACCAGATCAAAAGTAGGCAACAGTCACGGGAGTGTCTGACTTGCTCGCTAAAGTGACAGGAATGTACTCAACTGACACTAGGAGCCCTTCTGATTTGGTTGCTGATTGGGCAAACATTTTATTTTTCTGTAAACAATATTGCTTCATAGCTCAGAACATCACTAAAACAGTCTTTAACGGCCAAAGATTCTACCTCTGAGTGAGAGTAAATATTTCATGAAATGCTTTTAAAATAACGTGACTGGCCAGGCCCGGTGACTCAGCCTGTAATCCCAGCACTTTGGGAGGCCAAGATGAGTGGATTGCCTGAGTCTGCAGGTTCGAGACCAGCTTGGGCAACTTGGTGAGACCTTGTCTCTACAATAAATCAAAAAGTAGCCATGCGTGGTAGCGCGCCTGTAGTTCTGGTTACTTGGAAGGCTAAGGTGGAAGGATCACTGGAGCCCAGCGGGTCGAGGCTGTGGTGGCCATGAGTATGCCACTACACTTCAGCCTGGGTGACAGAGTGAGATTCCAACTCAAAAAAAAAAGAAAAAGAATTTGACCTATGTATTGGGTTCAATGGCATCAACAGAGATACAAGACATTTATGACAATATTGAAAGATGTGCATTAGGTATTTATCACTAGAAAGTAATCGTAGCCATGTGTGTGGAGGGAGATATACAGGTGAGAATTTGGGCTGCTCAGTTTGAAATAAAATATTGTAACATCCTAAAAGAACTCACTTAGTAAACACCTCAGAGTCCCATTTTGGCCTATGTTACATACAACTGTTGTGTACATGGTTACAACAACCATGATTATGATCATAAGGTAATGGCCATTTAACTTTATGTGATGAATCAAAGATACCGTCTGTGAGTTGCAAAAAAAGATCTATACATGAGTCTCACCCATATTCTCAGATGTCACTAAGTTTTACATGTTTCATCTCTTGTCCCTCCTTTATTCACTTCTTCACTTATTTAATGATTCAATAAAATGGCACCCCTTATTCATCTGTTACTATGTTAAATTCTAGAAATATGAAAAGCATAGAGTAGAGCTTATGTAGAGATGAACAATCAATAGAATTTTAAGAAAAGTATTAAAAGTTATGTACTTGACTGCTAGACTCAGTCCCATCTTAAAAGTTCCTGTCTTCGAAAAGTTTACTTGCATTCTAAAACTATAAATCAGTGTCAAAGCAAATCAATTTTAGGACATGCATGTCAACTCCAGTCTAGAATGGACCTTCTTTCTGTGGATTCCAAAGCTTTTCTTTCACCTTCTGACCAGCACCTCTCATTTTATCATCCTGTTTTCCTACTGCTTGGAACTCAGTCTTCTGTTCACTTGTTTTGTTCGTTTGCTGGTTTTTGTTTTTGAGTCAGAGTATCCCTCTGTCACCCAGGCTGGAGTGCAGTGCCATGATCATGGCTCACCACAGCCTCGACCTTCTGGGTTCAAGCAATCCTCCCGACCTGCCAACTTATTTATTTATTTATTTATTTTGTAGAGAGGAGGTCTTGCTATGTTGCTTAGGCTGGTCTCAGACTCTCGAACTCCTGGGCTCAAGAGATCCTCCTGCCTTGGTCTCCCAAAGTGGTGGGATGAGAAAATGGTGTCTTTAATTTCAATTAAGGAGCATTAGTGAAAGCTCAAGGGATTAATGCTCCAGTATTTCTCTCCCCTTGTAGAGTGCTCCCCTGGAATGTTTGGAGACAACTACAGTCAACGTTGTGACTGTGAAGGAGAAAGCTCTTGCCATCCGGTGACTGGAAGGTGCCTCTGCCCCCCTGAAAGAACAGGAACCAGATGTGACGCCGGTAAGAGATAAGCCCCGTGACTCCCCTCTGGCCCACATTTTGACCTTTCCATGCTAGAAAGGCTTCTCTGTCCTAGCCCAGCCCTGCTTGACCTTTGCCCTCCATAGGATGAAGCACGGTTTTTAGCTACTACAACACAACCTTAACCAGCACACGGCTCGCAGAAGGCATGTGGTAAGTGCCTGGAAGGATACAGCTAAACGTCCTGCCACAAAGGCACAAAAATCACAAGAAATAAGGCAATTAAAGTACTATTCAGGCAGTATTCTTGTGTCCCAAACTCCCAGCTGTTCTTTGAGAATTGAGATTTATACTTAATTTTCTTTTCCGCTCTCAGAAAGAATGACCCAGAATGTAAAGTCCTAACTTTTCAGGGACTGCCTTAAGGGGAAAAGAGAAATGTGGTACATATACACAATGGAATATTACACAACCATAAAGAAGGACAAACATATGGACTTCACAGCAACTTGGATGGCTTTAGAGTTGATCCTACTCAGTGATCTATCACTGAAACAAAGAACAGAGTGCCATATGTTCTCACCCATGAGTGGAACTTGAACAATTATAATACTATAAGAAAAGGATTGGCAGTAGTGGGAAACTGTGGGGGGGCGGGGTGGGATGGGCAGTTGAGGGAAAATTCTAGGGGAGGGAGGGACATACCTCATCCATAAGGGTACCTGCATAATCAACGTTTGTATATGTAATCCTGAATTGCACCCCATATATTTATAATAAAAAATAAAAAAGAAGGAAAAGAGAGTAGACGGAGTCAACTATGGACCAGTCGCTTACTGTTAGATGTATTGGATGCTTATGGAATGAAAGGCTTCGTGTATTCACAATAGACCTCAAGGAGCAGCCCTGCTACCGATAGGACCCAAAATAGTGTTTCACCTTGGAATTTACTTTCCTCATCTGCAAAAGAGAAGGGGTGAGGCTAGGTGTTTCCAAGATCATTTCTAGAACTGATCATCAGTGATTCTATAACTTGGGATTTCAATAATGCTAAGAAAGCCACAGTTACCTTCTGGGGTATGAGAGATCACTACGTACCCAGCGCTCCAGCCCAACTTGCAAGAAGAGCGGCTCTCTTTTTGTGCCGCACACCCTCCTAAACAGATTCCTTTCCTCTGAAGCTGTTACTATTTTTATTCCCATTTGACAGAGAAGGAAGCCAGAGCCCAAAACGCTAGGAAGTGGCAGGACCACAATGAGAGCTCAGGCAGTCTGGCTGCAGACCTCGTGCGATGCTATTGGTGGAAGACACCGCGTGAGTGCATGTCAGCATGTGGTCCTGAGCATGGGGCCCCCAGTGGCTCGTCGAGAGCCCTATTCTTTTCCATCCCTTCTCCCACTCTTTAAAGACCTTTAGAATCTAGCCAAGGGCTTCTGAATGTTGGCTTAGGCTCCTCTGGAATCTTCCAACCCTTGTTTCACACAGCACCCGTAAGCTTCCTGAGAGTTGGATTCATGTTTGTTCTTTTGTCACCAAAGCTTGGAGCAAGTCCTAGCACATAGTTTTCAGCACATGTTGATGGGGGGGTTTTTGCTTATCTTCTTCAAGAAGTCATAGTAGACAGAAGTACCTGCACCTTGTCATATCTAAACTAAATCTGTCAGAATAAATATCTGCAGAACACATGTCACCAAAAGCCTGGTTGCTAAAAGCAGATGCTTATAGCATTGGTGACCCCGTCTAAATACTGAAGAAAACCACTAAGCTTTGTTGAGTGCAAACAAGGCATTTTAACTTATTCTTGGTTCACTTTATGTCATCGCCCCTCCCATGTTGTAGATGAGAAATCTGAAATACGAATCGTGGCTTGACTGAAGTTACATGGCTAGCAAGTGGTGGATCTGGGATTTGCAAGAGGCAGTCTGGGCTCCGAGCCTGATTTTTAACGTCTCCACTATACTGTTTCTTATAGAAAGAAAAGGGACAAGGGTTGATTTTGATTGTCTATCTGCATTATCCCATATGGTAGTCATTAACCCTGTGCTACTATTTGATTTAAATACAATTTAATTTCAAATTCACCTGCTTGATCACACATAACACATTTCAATTGCCCAGTGGCCACATGGAGCTATTGGCTACCATGTTGGATAGTACAGTACTGAACATTTCCATCCTGCAAAAAGTTCTATTGCATGGCTCTCAGCGGTGGCTTAAAACTGACCCCCAAACTGAGAGAGCTCAGACAGGATGGAACACAAAGGCTCACTCTGCTCTCTGTGACCTGAATTCCTACATCACAGGGTCTCACTCACCATCCACAAGCAAATCGCATGACAGTGGAACATGGGTACTAAAGCACCCATTCTCCGTGGGCACCCCACAAACCCTCTTGTCACGAGCTTGTTGGGACACCCATGGCCTACACAGACGTCCTACAAGGTCTTTTATTTGCGCTTTTATTTTCAATTAGGCACAGTTCATCTGCAATATTAAGTGTGAACAGCTGTGTCTATGCAGGCGCCGTAAAGATAAAAGACCTCATTTTAACTTGAACTCTGGTAAAGGATCTATTAAACAGCCATAATATTAATTCATAAAAGAATACAACAACTTTTATTGGATTATTCCCCCCATCGGTAAATTAACATTTGCAGTCATTCAAACAGATGTCTTAAATATACATCGTTATTAACATGAAAATGTGGTATTTTTATAAATTAAAATCAGATTCTGTGCTGCTCAGGAGAGATCTCGACTCTCAATCCTTTTTCTAACAAGAAAACTTGGCCTTGCCACCAAGCTAAGTCAATCCCCCCACACACTGGGAACTGTGTGGGCTAAATTTGAATGACACCGGATTTTTTTGTTCTTAATTTCACAAAGTTTGATGCTTTGAAGAAAAGATTCACTTCAGCATAGTATTTGCCTGGCCTCCAAAGCTTCTTCCTGAAGGAAACTGCTATTTCTTCACTTAGAAAAGGCTTGGGTTGCTGTTTGCTGAGGCTGAACCCTTGTAAAGAGAATTAATTGCAACATTGGTTTATGTTTCTATGTACCTTGCATCTGTAGAAAGCTAGACCACATCGTAACCTACCTTCATACTGCAGGAGAGAAAAACAAACATCTCACCGCTCACAGGGTCTTTAGGGGAAGCTGATCCCATCCCAGCCAAGAGGAGAATGAGGAAATAAAGACGTATCGAACAATGTTCTGCCCAAAGACCTGGAGCCTGTGTAGTGCCCAGATCTGCATGCCCACATCGACGCGTCCCAAGTTTGCACTCCCCACTCTTCGCTTTGCATCTGGGCTTTCTTCTGCATGTGCTTAACAGCGGCATCCTCAGTCCCAAAATCTCAGCTTGGCCATAGACCAGTGTTGCAACATCAAGAAGATCCCTTAAGCCGGGCCAAGCCTCAGCACATGTCTCTCTCTAGAATGGGAGAGTTCAACTCACCACCTTGCCGCCTCACAGGGGTTAGGACCAATGGAGGCAGTGTATTAGGACCCGCTTTGTCAGCTACACAAAAGTAGGTGATTGTTGTGACTGCACTGCTAAGTTTCCCGGGTCCTTAACCATTGGGGGATGAGTCTGTCTTTTGTTTCTGTGGGCTGGACTGGGCTTTCTCCATAATCCTCACAATCCTTCAGAAACAGAACTTAACTCTATGCTAATTCTCTCCTGGATATCACTCCAAAAGCACATACCCAAGCTGGGACCTTTCAGTCCACGTGTAGCTATTTAGATGAAACCAGCCCTTTGTACAACCTCCCTTCGTTGTTTCTCCCCCGGATGCAAGCACAATGCCATTCGATTTACAGATAGTTGAGTCCTTTAGGACACACAGCGGGATTTACAACAGCAGACACACAAGGGCCCTTTGGACGTATTTTAAGCACTGAAAGAGTGGAATTTAAATTAAAGCCACTTCCTCTTCAAGAACATAAGCACAAATAGCCATTTTCAACTCAAAGATAAATCGCGCATACTGTGCATTCAGGGTGAGCTCTGCCTCTTCCTGCCTTCAGGGTAACCTGGCCCTTTCTCCGGTGTGCTCACAATGCTACTGCTGTAGGCACTATTAAATCACCTGGTTCTGAGAGGGTACTTAGGGAATGAAGTCGCTGTCCCAAATTCTGGTTAAGCAGAATTTTTCACAAGCCTACCATCACCTTATTGAACGCCAAGAAGAGTACACATTGGGTTGGAACGCACATTTGAGTCAGTCTTATCTTTATTTTCCCCCTCCCAGGATGCAGGCCTGACCTGTATGGACCTGACTGTGCTCTCCAATGTCGCTGTGGCCATAGAGCTCACTGAGACCCAGTCAACGGCAGCTGCGCTTGCCTTTCTGGGAGAATGGGCCCGACCTGTGAGAAAAGTGGCCTGGACGATCCCTGAGAACCAAACACGAACAGCTTTCCAACTAGTGAAAAGAACTTTGTGGAAGTCCTTCCACAGTTTATCATTTAACATGGGCAGAGAAATGTGCTCACTCCATCACCCTCAGCCCATCCTGGCCTGTTGTGGGATGAAAAACAGGATGCCTCAACTTTATTGCCTGTGAAAGCTCCCGTCTCATTCTCTTGCCTAACCTAACCTTCCCAACTTCCTTTCACTGAAGAACATACCCAATAATAAGAAAATGTTTTTTCAGGATCCCAATCATAGTAGCATTTGGACTAATAAGCGAACCTTTTTTATATAAGCACAGGAGGTATTTAAATTTGGAAGCAAGGACTGCTTTTCATTTCAGGTTGGACGGTGCTGAAATATTCACACCTATTCACTGAAGACCTCAGAGGCCATCAAGAAGTTGGATCCTCTTTAGAAATGTCTAGAATTTCATCTATTCTCAGTGTCCTTCTTCATCCTGGACCCTGTTCCAGAATGCTAATATATTATATTTCAAACATGACTTTTGGAGTGGGAGACCATTAAGACTTTAGCCACATAATGACGAGCCCATTTATAGTGAATCATCAAAATGTTCAGTGGTGTTTTCCCGTCACTGGCCAGTAGACAGGAAAAAAGTGGGTAGAAGTGACCTCGGCCAGGGCTTAGCCTACTCCGGGCGACACGAGTTTCCCATAAATTGGGAGCGGATTAGAATCAGGCTTTGAGTACTTGGTCATCTTGACTCAAGTTGTACTCCGTTTCAGAGAAGCTCTTCAGCCATTTGTAAGCATGAACCGGGCACTAAGAGAGACCCAGAAAAGACACAGCAACAAATAGTCTTAGTTTTGCTCTCAGGTTATTCATAAGCATGTATATTTTTGGACTACTGGTTAATTCACATCCGTGAACAATAGCTTCTTGATTGGGAATGTTTTTAATCACATGACCCAAGCTTTGTTGGGATATGAACAGAGAATGTTGAAGGTGTGTGGCTAGATATTTGATTCATGCAAAATGTGTAGAGTGGCTTCTAAATCACAGCCGATTTAGGATAGGACTGACTGAAGATGTCTAGAGAACACGTGGTGTTATCAGTTCGGTGCAATCTCTCATCTTTACTTAATCTTTCTCTTCAGCGCTTTCAGCTGACATACGGCATTCCCGCTCTGGGCAACCAGGCCCAGTTTAATGCTGCTGAGTGACATAAAGGTCTTCATGAGATCAGTCCCAAAAGACTGCTTATAAATTTAGTTTAGTCTTAGAAGAGATGCAAGCAATTTTCCTTCTCCTCCACTTCTTAGAATTAAAGTGTTACATTTCAATGCTTTTTTAGCTATTGTCAGTAATGAATATCCTATTACTTAAAACCAACTGAAAGCTATGCTTTGTTCTGAAAACATGCTTGTTTTTCTTACCTACTATTGTTCAAGCTTCTCTCAGCCACCACAGTCTAACCTTCAGTGGGAACAAGGTAAATGAAGTGAATAAGAAGAGCCTTCTTTCTCGGGCGACTATGCCATGCTAGGCTTTCTTCAACTCACCACTCTAAAACCTAGCGAGCAAGAGCAGACAGGACAAAGAAGAAGAAAGAAATCAGCCTTCTCCTCCTCACGAGAGATTTTATTTCTATTAAGGCAGATGAGAAAATCTAGAGTTGGTAGGGGAAAAATAAGGGATTTCTCTGGACTGTCCTTTTTGTTATATATTGCTTAACTTTTTATAAGTAAGAAACCATATGTAAAACGTTAAACAAGTTTCTTGGCACGTGGCAGAGGCATGTTATCTACGTCATTCCCTTTCTATCCCAATACTAGGCTGGATCACGAGAGTCAGTGTGCACAGTTGTGACGAGAGCCTGTGTCTGTGCCGTCACATGACCCTTCAGACAAATTGAATTTCATTTTCTTGCTTATACCAGACGGCAAGAATCAATGCAAGTGACCGTCAACACTTTTCACAAAACTTTTACAAGTTGTCTTTCACGTGGAAAGTGAAACGGGAAAAACGTTTAAAATCTAGAATGTTTCCATCGTATCGGTTACCTTAAACACTCTTGACTTAGATGGTACCTACAAAAGTTAATAAGCAGCACAGAGCCATCTCTCCTAAAAATATTCCAGTCTTTCTGCTTGAGGACACTAGCAGATGTTGGAAAATCATTATATGTAATGTTCCAGGCATGGATCAACACATAATAAATGTTAATCTAAAATAACTTAACAGCAGAAAAATTATCAAATACGATTTTCCTTGCAAAGTCATATCATTGAATTTTAAAATTTATTTTTAACAACTGCCGTGTTAAAAACACTCCAAATTAAGAAAATAGTCTGCAAAGACCCCACATTTTTGAACAAATAAATAAGGGAGTCTGTTCACGTTGGCAATAAATAAGGATTTACCTGGGGTTTTTGTATGTAAACAGCTATTCAGGTACAGTGAAGTGTAATCGGGCTACCGGGAAGTAACTTGCACAAAATGTTTTTAAAGGAGGTATAACTTAACAGGCACGCCCTCCTTAAGCTCAAGTTCAGTGTAAAATTGGAATCCTTGTCACTGGATAGAAATGTTTTATATGGTATGCCTCCTGTGTCATCTGTTCTTTGAATGTGGAAATGTTGATCCCCATAGGAAATTCATCCACCCATAATATTTAACCTCTCTACAAAGAGGCCCGGGCTATGACGTTTCCGTCTCTCTCGTCTGAAACAAGATCAGAGCAAGGATTACCGTGCTTTTCTGCAGTAACATAGCTCGAGTTTAAAGAACAGGGCGCAGATGCGTGTCGGTGTGCGGGCTCCTTGGTGTCCCACCCCCACAAGCCAGGGATAGACCATTTCAGTGCAGCCCCTGACTGTCCCCGCTCGCTCTGACTTCTACAGTCATTTGCTGAGTTTTCCAGATGAGACAGCTACTTGACACGGGCTAAATTATTTTTCGAGCACTTGGAAATCATTCCAAGAGTTAGTGGCAAGAATGGCATTTCCTTTGTTAGAAATAGCAAAGAGGGCCTGGCCTCTCCTGGGCCTCTTCCGCCTGGGTCTCTCCAGGACCTGGTAATACAGACATAGCGAGAATTCAAAAGGGCGTTTTGATGAAATGAACAAATAATAGCCACTGTCCACACTCTAGGAGTTATGTGTGCAATTTGGTTGAAATAACTTTTCATGGTTCTGTAACAGAAAAAAGAAAATCAAAGTGGGTAAGCTTTTAAAATAGATTTCAAAGCGATTCCAAAGTTTTGTCTCTTTTAGCTAATCATGTGAAAACTATGTTTTCCTTTTCCTGCTTATATTTTAGTTTTTCTAAATCAAAAAACATACATACCAATGAAGTCTAAGATATATATTTAAAAGTGGTAGATACATCTTTTTATATTCTTCCAAATATGGACAGACTATTTTATCTCTTAATCGTATGTCAAGATTACATGAATCACCATTTCGTCATTTCTCACTTTAATGTTTGTGTGCAAATAACTCACATTTTGAAGAATTTAGATAATGTAATGTTATTTAACTCAAACGACATATTAAGATCTTTAGGTATTTTCTTCCACCAGTTGTATTAAAAATATACAGAAAATGTTGCATTAATGTCTCCACTTAAAAAGAATATAAGAAAATTTATGAAATATAATTTTATTGCTCAGACTTCATGAGAAAAGTTCAATAATAGTGCAACAGACAAAATGATTCATGTGACAAGCTGAATATTAAGTGCCTAGGTGTTGACAATATTGGTCTCTTGAAATGTAGAGTATTGGCTTGTGAATAAAATTCCATATGTGAGATTCAGATGGATTTGGGATAGAGTGTGTAACGTGTACTTGATGACTAATAGAACCTGTAACAGGTTAGATCTCTTACTGGTCAACTGGTGACTTTTCAAATCATTTATTGCCTGAAAAATGCCTTCATTAGTGTCGCTTTTTAACTATTGCCTAAAAAGCAATTTTCTGCATTTTGACTCTGTCTTGAATTTACTGAAACATTAGAAAGTATTTGCTAAGTGCCTACCAAACTAGATACTACTGTTTTGGCACGAAAAAAATAGTGAACAATATGGAAGTGCTCTCTGCCCTTGTGAACCTGCATTCAAGAGGCTCTATCAGTGAATGAGAGTAATGTTTTCAAATATTCTTAGCTGCACAGTCAGTTCATCAATGCTTCTACCATTCACGAGTCTCTTCGTAAGTATATTTCTCACAAATTTGTTTATCCTCCTATATTTTAATGGACACTTTGTTAAATCAAGCATATTCTATCTAACCTTAAATTTACATAGCAAATTTCACTCTTAATGTCACCATAGGAATTGATATATATTTTTAAAACTCTTTTATATGACATATTTTAAAAACTCACATTTATGGAAGACTATATTATTCTTTGCAATAAAAGGGAAATTCACTCTCAAAGCTGTTGTGGCAGCCCTGATGTTATGAGGATTTAGATTATAGGAGAAAAAGAAGGGAATATTCTTCCTGTTTTGACAACTGTTTCATTCGCTTCAATATCCATTACTGCCTTTGCTCTTTTTTTTTTTTTTTTGAGTCGGAGTGCAGTGACATGCTCACAGCCACCACAGCCTCAGCCTGCTGGGCTCAGGTGATCCTTCCACCTCAGCCTTCCAAGTAGCTGGAACTACAGGTGCGTGCTACCATGCCCAGCTAATTTTGCCTTCTCTTTTAGCGGACAGAAGCATTTCCTAATGACAGAGGAGTGGTTTTAGACATTTTTAAAACCCTGGTTTTATCACAAGGCAAGTCATTCTCATAAACATCTAAAAATCTTGCTATTTTAGTGGGGTTTCAAAACAAGATGAAAATTTTTAAAACTGATATAAAATGTACATAACATAAAATTTACCCACTTAACCATTTTTAAGCGTACAGTTCAGTGACACTAAGTGCATCCTTACTGTTGTGCTATAGTCACCAAGGATTACTTCTCTTAATGAAGGAAGAGTTTCTTGATTACAACGGAGTGACAGGCAAGGTTCAAATACTCCTGGTGAGTATTTAACAGAAGTACAAATTAATAATATTTAGTAAAAGAGAAAAGAAGGGGAGAGGAAAGGGTGGAGGGGCAGAGTTGGTGGGATCTTATGGTCAATAACACCAATGACTAGGAGGCCTAGGTTAAACAGAACCAAACAGTATTCTTCACTGAAGTACTTGTCGGGAACCCAGCAAGTTATTGTGGTTTGTGAGTTTCCAATAGGAAGACAAAGTATATAAAGAATTCCAAATAGTTGAACTAGATGTTCCTTTTCTAAGGAGTATTTTGAAAAACGAGTGTCCTAAGCAATACCTTTCATGAAAAAATAGAAATGTCTGTGTAAGTGAGCCTTGAGAAACACCCTTAGTCTGGAGGCCCTGACCACATATTTGTGCGGTGTTTTTAGTAATTGCGCAAGAGAATTCTGAGCAAGGCCTGGACTGCTTCGTAGTTTCCCATAGACCCTCAAAGAGCCAGTAAGCTCTTTTCGAAATGGATCTTTAGAAACACAAAGCAAAATGTTGAGAACGCTCTCTAAAGAGCTTTGCCTTTCCTGCCCATACAGTTAGTATGAGAACTCAATTACCCTTTTAGACATCAAAGAGAATTAGGAAGATGCAAAATAAACGGTGTTCTTTTTAATGAAATATTATAAAAGTTACATAGTAATAGGTGTTAGGCCAAAATTTTGCTAACATCTGGGCATTTTATAGAAGTTTTACGTACCATATTTTGAATAACCTGTGGGGATTATTCAAACACATTAAAAATTCCAAAGAGAGAATGTTTAATAGCACGCTAGAATAAATAAAATTCCTTTTTAAGACTCACTAGTTACATAAGTTGTTGTGTCATGATTGAAGTGTGCTAAGCATGCTAGAGTTTTGATCAATGTATTTTTGCCTTATGGATTTCGTATCATTTTAAAAATATTTAACATAAACTATGCCACAGCTACACACATGCACACACACACACACACACACACACACACACATCTCTTTATGTTTTTAGTGGTGAAAACTTTAGGATGAAACATCTTTTGTTAAAATAACATTAAAAATTTCAAATTATTACAAATAAACACTGCATTATTCAAAAAAAGCTTTCTCACCTGTAAATAGCTGCAGTTCAACATGATTTTTATAGGCCTCTATTTAAGTTTAAAAATTAATAAATTAGGAAGTAAGCTGAATCTCAGCTAGTATAGGGTCAGGCTCAAATACAACCTCTCTTCACAACTTGGGATGCTTTCCCAGCCATGGTATGTGTTGGGAAACCAGATGAAACCAAGGAGTAGCACTCACAGAGCAGAGAACCCTGCATGTTTGCAATCACAAAGTACAGACTCAGAGGAGAACTTGAAGCCCCCCAGTCCTTATGTTTTACAAGGAAGAACACTGAGGCTCAGAGAATACATTAGGTCCTACAATGAAAAAAATCACAGAACCAAGACTTTCCCTTCTTTCATCTCTGGTTTCTGACATCTCTCATGGTATGCCTTTTGCATGTTCCCTTTTCCGAAACATGAGACATTCTTGTGGCAAGGAGGGTCACCGAGCTCTGCTTTCAGAAATCCCTTCGAGCTCCAGCTTTGGTGTCCTAGACCTTCCAAACTTGTGGTGTCACATCGATTTGATATCCACACTGTCTCCAAGAACAGTGGCTAAACACAGATGTTGGGAATTGGAGTCAACGGGAGGTTCGCGGTACCGTAATGACTTCACTATCTTCCAAGAGAAGTAATTCAAATCTTAATAGTTCTTATATCTTCTCTGGCATATGTTATTCGGAGTTTGCATTCTATATTTTAAAAGGCTATTTTGTCAACTCGTGGCAAGAATATCTTCATTTAACAGAGCTAACAGCTTCTGTAGTGACTGATAAACGCAATTCCTAGACTTCATACAAACATGAATTCTTTCTTCAAGTTCATGATATGAGTGCCAAATAAACCTCTGAGAAGCATTACAGGTCAATACCTCATTTCCTCCATAAGGGACAATTGCATTAACTTTATTATTTGTTTTGTCCATTACTGTGAGTGTACTTGTGATAGGAATCCCAAAAAGTGTCAAGGAATCTATTCCGGTCAATTTAACTAACCAAGTACTGCCTTATATTTAACTTAATCAAGACATATTCAAGGAAATTTCAAACAACTAAATAGAAATGGGTGATGTCGACACACATGTGTACTTCTAAAGCAGTGGGTCTCAAACTCGGTGGGAGGAAGAAATCTGAATACCATAGCTCTCGAGGCAGAACATGAATTATTGAAATAATCAATCATATTATATAAGCCAGAATCAACATTACTTAAAGAAGCTATAACTATATCATATGCATGCAACATGAAAATCTTAAGCATGTGTATATATGACCACAAGCATTTCTTAACTCTTCAGTTAGACACAATCACCTTTAGGAGAAATTTCATCAATGTGCTTTATAATACTTGGACATTCACTTTGTCAGACTCGACAATTATTGGGCATCAAAAAAAAACTTATTAGTGAGAATATTAAATAAGAAAAGATCATCCAATTTGAACTTGAAGAACTGGCCATATCCAACTGAGCAATGGAACCCTCTCCCCAAGTTGCATAGTTTGAGAACTATTGCTCCAAAGTCTGTATTATAGTTTGTTAATCACAAAGTAGACAGGGCAATTATGTTTCAGTCTGTACACATGTAATTTTTTAGTTCACCTAAAGCTGTACTCAATAATGTACTTTTAAAAATAAACTTGTGTGTTATAAATGTGGTACTTATTTTAAATAAATGTTTTTGTAATGTTTTCTTTGTGATACTGTATGTGTTACGAGTTATAAGTATAGCTAAAATAGTACTGCTGAGATAAATTGTTTCAACCTGAGCAATCAATAACCAGCTAGAAAAGAAAAGGTTAAATAAATCTGATATTTGTTAGATCCTCATCATTTGATTTGACAATATCAACTCACTAGCTGACATGATGGTTTTTCCACTCTGGTGTTTTGAAAGAACCTGTGAAAAATTAATCCTTTTGAGAAGTTTTTCTTTTTCCTTTATCCCCTTGGTATCTTCTGGCATGAATTTGTGAGTATTTTTCTCGTGGATGTTTTCTACTGATTTCTTTCTTCTTCTTTGAAAACCATAAGGATATTGATATTTTATCTTTTCTAACTCACAGGCTTGGTGCAAAACCAAATTATTTGTTTGAGCGAATACTTCTTAAACACCAAAGTATTAAAGCAGGCAAAAATGCAGTGAATCCATTGGTTCGAGTAGATAGGTAAAGTTGTTTTTACAGATTTTTTTCTCTAAAAATGATTATCTTTAGGTGATAATAATAATTATCTAATTGATGACATTTATCAAGTTCTTAGTATATAACAGATACCATAATAAACATTTTTCAAACATTTTGTGTCAGCTCCACACTATCGATAGATATGAGTAGATGTCATTTTTCTTTTGAGCAGTTGCATATGTTGAAACTCACAGGAATCCCAACACTTGCTTTGGTGGCATGGCTCCTTCCTGGAGCAGAGCTCAGGTTTACCTGACTCCAGGGGCCAAGTTCTTGACTACAGTGTGCAAGCAACTCTAAAACTCTACCCTCTAGTCTTCACCTGAAAACTTTGAAAGTCATAACCTCTTGATAAATCCCAGTCAGAGTGTATTCACACTCCAGATGCTAATCAAGACACACGATAGCCACGTTTTCAACCACCTTTATTTTTGGTGCACCAAAAAAGACACATGCGAGTGCTTTTTGGGGTTTTTTGGTTTTGTTTTTCACATGTATATAAGCAAGGATTAAGCAAAGACATCATTGAGTGACCTTAACCTTAGCCCAAAAACATTCCCAGCAGTTTCATCTGTACCCTATTCTCTCCCAACCTCCAATAAAATTCTTAAAAATCAAAATGATTAAAAAAAAGATTAAGTGGCCTATATAGTATTACATATTTTGATTCTTAGCTTCATAGCAATATTTCCAAATAAATTTTACCCCTGGTTACTTGTTCAGTTAATTTCAGACCTATGTTGCAGGCTTTCTTTGCTGGAAAGAGGACAGCATGTTTTCTTTTCAGATATTGGGGAACGCAATACTGCCCTTCTCAGTATTCACAGTGACGGAGCTTGCACTCTTCACTTGAAAACTCTACTAATAACTCTTCTTGGCAAGAAACCTACCCTCTCCATCCTACCCCTTTAGCCTTCGTTTCTGCATCCCTTCCACCACGTACCCTCCAGCCACAGGAGAACTTGCCCTACCTCTGAACTCACAACACCTCCACACATTCTCTCTGATGGAAATACTCTTGACCTTCTGCATGGCAAAGTTATTCATCCTTCAAGGCTCTTTGAAAGAGTCTTACCTAGCCCTCAGCCCCCTACCCACAAGTATAAATAAACTTCCTTTTCAGGCTTCTATAGCACAGAAGCGACCATATAACGGGAGAGAAACAAATGATTTATAGAACTGCCAACTGCATTAAAAATGAGTTAGAGGCTGATCTACCTGTCAGGAGGTCTCTTCTCTGCTACAAAATGTAAAGCCCCGCGTTTACATTTCAAACACCCATTCCCCTTGTGGTTATAATTAGCTTGGACTAGCAATAGCCAAATGAACATATGTGAACAGTAGATGCCAAATCATGCAATTTTATTGAAATATGCATGTGGCTTTGTTGTTGGCGGGAGAGCGTGTTGCTGCCTCGCCACATATACTTCGTTCAAAAAATGCAGCATAAGGAAAAACCAGATCCCATCTGCCAGCCAAAATAGCTATAAAGTGGAAAAATCAGTTTTTTAATGAATCCACTGAGAGTAACTCGAGTTATTTTTTAATGTAAGGGCAAATAAACTCTTGGGCTGAGTTGCACAGTCATGTAGTATTCTTGTAATTTATAGCGAGGCCAAATCCAAATCCTGGTTTTAGCTACATTAGAGGGTTCCCAGAAGAGAGAATGATTAGATAATACAAGTGGGCTTATGCTGGCCTCTTCTTCTAAGACCTGGCTCACACTCCAAGGGGACTCGAATTCCATTTTCAATTCAAGACAAGTAAACATTTCTCCATATATTCATGAGACGCACTGAAGAACTTGGCTGGATGTTTCTGTTTTCTTTAGCTCGTGTCTACAGAAGCAAAAGCATTGCTCTCCCACATTCCAGTAGGAAGGATGTGGAATAAAGCAGACACCTGTTCTTTCTTCCTTCTTAACCAGTATCTGCTGGCTCCATTTTAGAACTTCCTTTTTGACCTTTTTTCCCTTATCTACAATAAGATCATGTAATAGGCAACTCATTCATAGGAATTAAATAGTTAACAAAG
Organism: Tarsius wallacei; assembly: GCA_963574415.1. Classification (NCBI taxonomy): domain Eukaryota; kingdom Metazoa; phylum Chordata; class Mammalia; order Primates; family Tarsiidae; genus Tarsius; species Tarsius wallacei. Next base: position 76,169 of record CAUYQG010258110.1, read on the forward strand.
AAAGAACCTCTATGTTGAGAAAGATTCTCTATGTTGAGAAAGATTTATTATAATGTGTGTCATTCAAAGGCCAAGACATCACAATCAGAATGTTTGGGCCATTGTTTTCCTCCAGGATCATGATACCTCACAGCAACAGGATGAAGAACTCAGTAGAAACTTGACTTTAACCCCACGTTCATTCTATACCAGCTGGGTGATGTTCGTCAGTAATTTGACATGCCTGTCTCAGGAAGGGAGTTATTGTGGCCTATCTACTGTACAAGTCAATGTGGACATTTTCGTATGATTATTTTTAAGCAGTACAGGTTGCTGGGTAACTATATATGAATCAGGTGGGCATTCTGAAAATTCCTTGCCTCAGTCTTGGAGGAAGAAAACTTAGTTTGCATCCCAGCTTTACCTCTGGGCAGCTGAGTGATCCAAGTACAAACAGTTAATCCTTGGAAATTCTGGACAGAGACAAAGTTCCTCACTAAGTTATCAAGTGATTCAAATTTCTTTTAAAAGCACAGCACCTGTAACATATAGATACTCAATAAATATAAGTGGAATTTGAGCTATAGAATATAAATTTCACCTGTTAATAGTAGTACCACCAACACTCATAATACCAACACACAAATTTTGCATTCTGGTTATTGGGGCTCGAACACAATATTCCAAAATATGGAACTGCAGTGAACTGAGTATTTTAAGCAGAGGAAAACTGAAAGAATCACAGAAGCAGGAAGTTACTCTCTGGCTTTCTTTCTCCCTTCTTCCCTGAGGACCCTTATGCAACAGGTGATCTGCCTTAGACCTGATGTAAGAAATGTCACACTCCTTGGAGAGGCCAAGAAGGATCCAGACAAACTGGCTTTGCTAAGGTCCTCCCCATTAACTACCATTCAACCATACTGTTTTGCCCTCCAATTATACTTCTTTTGCATGACAGTCCACAAAATGTTCAGTTCTGAAGGCTTCCATGTCACATAAAACTTCGGTTAAAATTTGTAATGCTTTTGTCTTGTTAATCTGTTTTGTTGTTGTTGTTGTTGTTACAGGTATCTCAGACACAAACCTTGCGATGAGTAAAGAAAAGATATTCCTTTTGATCTCCGTCATTGCTGATTGCAGAATGGTGGTCTATGGTGTCCCTTCTGTGACATGTCTGTACATTCCAGAAGCAAAGTAGAAGAAATCCACATTGTTATTATTATCAAAGAAACATGCCCAAACAGCCCTGTCAACCCACTAGAACTCATGCTTATGAGGAGAATAGGTTTTCTTTCTTTTTTTTTTTTTAATTTTTTTGAGTTGGAGTCTCACTCTGTCACCCAGGCTGGAGGGCAGTGGCATGCCACCACAGCCTCGACCTGCTGGGCTCAGGCAATCCTTTCAAGTAGCTCGAACTACAGGCATGCACCACCATGCCCGGGTAATTTTTTGATTTATTGTAGAGATGAGGTCTCGCCAAGTTGTCAGGGTTGGTCTCGAAACCGTAGGCTCAGGCAATCCTCTCGCCTCAGTCTCCCAAAGTGCTGGGATTAAAGGTGTGAACCACCGTACTCGGCGAGAATAGGTTTTCTAAATATCTAAATTGCCTAATATTCTAAATATCTTTATTAAGTTCTTTTCATTAGAAGATAAACAGTCATTGGAATTTGGAACAAAAGTGTCTAGTACTATTTTGTTGGTTCCTGGATGTATGGTATTAACAGAATATTTGCTTCCTACCTATAGTCTGCAAGAAGCAGGGGTGTCACCCTCATCAGAGGTCACACAAGAGACATCCTGAGCTAGGGGCTGGGGTGTTTGGAATTTTGTTCAGAGAATGTCAGTGACCTTCTCCAAGTAAGACAGTGTGGAAAGTCATGGAACAGAGGAAAGTATAGACGTATGGATTTGATCTAAACATGTGACAAGATGAATTGTAGGAATCTGAGGCCATTTCACTCACTGGGATTTGTCTCGAGTCCCTGGAAGACCCAAACCAAGGGTCCTGCCCCACCACTTATGGCACATAATTCATATATTGTGGCAAATCAGACAAGTCACTGTTTTCTGACACTTCTGATTCTACTCAAATCAGAGACTTTATCATGAGCAATTTGCCAATCTCTCTCTCTCTCTCTCTCTCTCTCTCTCTTTTTGCATTGTGGTCAAGGACAATTTGCCCCACTGACTCCTTGCACAGAAAAGCAATCTGTTCTGTCAATATGGGAAGAGGGTGGGAGTTGGGTGGTGAAAGAGAAAAAGAAGAAAAAAGAAAGAAAGAAAAAAGATCTCTAATCTCTAGGGTATGTGGCAAATATGATGACAATGTGTGAAATAATGGAACTCAAGGGTTGAAAAAGATCTTAGAAACACCAGAGTTTTAGTTTTCACCCAGTAAGGCAACCATTTTTATGATCATAATTCTGATATCTACCCACCTCTTCTTGAAAGACTTCAGTGATTCTTGAGTATCAATCTGTTACTTTGTTGCTAGAAATGTCTTTCTTAAATTAAGACAAGTGCTGTCTCTAGAGAACCTCTTGTCTTTAGAAAATAAGTCTTGACACTCCTCTACTTGACAATTCATCAAACACTTGAAGCTTCCTTCCACGTTTCATTATTCTTTTTTCATAGTGCCTACCCTTGTTTGCCAACCTTCTCCGAACACCAAGTCCTTTTCGTAGCTGCCAAAGCTGTGGCTGTCATTTAAAATACGTTATTATATAGAGCCTACTGGGCTTTTTTCTTGATTATTTAAGCAATATAAGTTTGTTGTGGTGAGTCATTCATAACCCCACCGCTGAGATAACCACTGTTTACATTTTATGTGCTTCCTTTCATCTGTATATATTTTATATCATCACTAAAATGGATTATGTCAATAACTTTGAGCCCTGCTTTGTTTCTATGGTGGTCCGAGCAATTTTTTTTACATCTCTACCACTCTTTGAGATGTCTCCAGTTGTGCTCCCTAAATCCAGTATTCTGAATTCTATTCTGACATCTTCTTGACTTCTTCACCTTACGTATCCACAAAAATTCTCTTTAAAGCACTTGTCAGCATCAAGAAGACGGCCAAAGGCTAGAAGCACAGGCCAGGTAATCACTGATAACAAAACATTTCAAGTACAATAGAAAGCCAAAGCTTTTCATTTAAAACGTTAGCTTAAACTAAGAACACTTCTTTCTTCTTTGTTGACTAAGTCTTCCTTCTTGAAAAAACTCTTCTCAAGGAGATAAAGAAATTTACACTCTCAATTCATAAAGTATTTAATCTTGTTATTCTCCTGATGACAAACTGAGTATCATTAGCACCAGGAGACTTTCTCCTGATGACAGGGGTGGATCCCAGTGAAAGGGACCCTGAAAGGGACCGAGGGAGGTGTGGCCACAGGAGGCTCTGTAACCATAGTGACTTCAAGGGTAAGATGGTAAACCTGTTGCGTCCGTTGTGAAAGATGCATTAACATTCCTCCATGTCCACTCTTGGAGACCTTGTTATCACGGTCAGTCTGTTTACTTACTGATCTCTTAGGAGATGGCCAGGCTTAGTTAACTCTTAAACATTAACCTTAAAGATAAGTTCTGGGAGGTGGGGACGGGGGTGGAACGCTTTGAAAATGGGATAGAGTCATCCCAATGAAGGGCTCAAATCCCAAGAGAAGCACAAATTTTACCTTATGGGCCTCTCCAAGAATTTGCTCCTGCTGACCCAGACAATTCTGAATGTGACCTCTTATGTCATTATGCATACACCTGAATGAGGGTGAAATAGGTGTACTTTGAAAATTAATTCTTAGAAGAAAATTGTTTTACACTTTGCAGCTGATTATTCATCTCATTATAGTAGCTGTTTTCTTGTAAATGGTAATAATAATAATAATCACAGTAAACTACTGGCATGATTCATTTATTCATAACGATGCAGTAGGATATTCTTATATGACTAGACTTGGACCACACTTGGGGAACTTGCTGTCTCAGATCTTTTTATATTTTTTTTCTCTTTGTTATAAACATTCTGACAACCACACAATTTTATAATTTGCTTTGAGAGACTGGCTATTAAAGACCACTCCATCCATTATAGAAGCATTGTGTTGTTGCTATTTCCATGAGGTTTTTTGAAGAGGGTTACCAGTGTGAGTGATTCCTCACCTTTTAAGATGCATTTCCAAGGAAAGGAGCTTTCAACTGATTTCCAAAAAACGTTCTAAATGCTAATGTTAGCTTTATTTCAGACCTTTCCTGAAGTTTCTCAGGGCCTTATAAAGCAAGGGGAACTTAACTCTCATTCAAAGCAGGACTGTATCATTCGATAGGAGAGCCCTCCCCAGTTTGACTCCACACACTTACCTGACTCATATGCATCCTGAAAATTTTCACTTACACATAATTTTCTGAGCAAAACCTTCTGTTTCTCTGCACTAAAGTAACCAGTCTTCCACCCTACCCTTGGATCCTGTGTTAAACACTTCTAGCACCCTACATTTTTTTATATGACCTAGTATACGCTTCATTGTCACTCAATGCCCGACTTCTCCCCCTGGCTCTCCATAAACATTTGCTGAATGGAAATAATTGACTTGCAAACTATATTGTGTTAGGTTCCTTGCTTTTCCATAATATTGCTTTATTAATTTTATCTGAGAAAGCAGATGAAGAGTTCATCTCCATACTTTGGAAGGTAAAATCGAGAATGTCTGACTTTATCCATGTCCATTGTTAGTGACACAGGCTACCACCTTGGGGATGCTCTGGGTTTCCTCTGTCTCACTCTAAGCTTGGTTCTATCTTAGGAGGGGGAGAAACACAAACCCGGAGCAGTCCTGGGTCCTGAGGGGGATACAAAACCCTTTATGTGACAGCAGAAGAGGTCAAAACATTCCTTGTGCCAATAGGACATTTTCTTTGTAGTTGGGAAGAGTAATTTAGCTTCTTGACAGGATTATACAGAGTTTGTTCGATTGACTATTTTCTCGAGTTTAAGGAAGGAAAAATTTATCATTACAACTGCAAATGCATGAATGAAGATCCCTGGTAAATTCCTTCTGGAAGTAGAACATGCTGGAAGATACTCCCCTTCATTCCTAGTTCTACCAAGAATGGCCTGATGTCAAATGCTGCAGCCAGGGCAGACAAGACCAGAGGGAGTGTTTTGTGAGGGGCTTACACCCATTCACTCTGGTCCTTTAAATCTGTGTAGACCGGCCTCAGTGTCTCAGCCTGTCATCCCAGCCCTTTGGGAGGCCAAGGCAAGTGGATTGCCTGAGCCTGCGAGTTCGAGCCCAGCCCGGGCAACTTGGCGAGACCTTGTCTCTGCAAGAAAAATAAAAAATTAGCCAGGCATGTTACCATACACCTGTAGTTCCAGCTACTTGTAAGGCTGAGGTGGAAGGATCGTCAGAGCCCAGCAGGTTGATGCTGGGGTGGCCATGAGTATGCCACTGCACTCCAGCCTGGGTGACAGAGTGAGACTCTGACTCAAAAAAAATAATAAACTGTAAAAAGTGTGGCAAAACTCTTATTACTTTGGAAATGCATTTATCATACAGGCATACTATCCAATAAATGCTTGTAAGACAAACAATAAATTGTCTTTGTTGATGTGAATAAAGTTAATTAAATTCAGAATGCCTGTAAAGCCAACATGCTGGAAAAAGCAAACTTGTAGTCTGGGGCACCAAATTCTAGGACAACTTTTTGTCCCAAGTCATTATGTGATTTAACTTGTTTGAGATTCAGTTTCTCCACAGGTAGAAAGTAGTAAGTTTCAATGACCTTCCATTTCCCTACCAGCTTCACTGCTTTGTGAGTCCAAATGCTCGGGGTCCTCAAAGAGCTCCAGGTAGCCACCACTGGAGCTTCCTCTTACCTGGGAAGGGAGCAAGAACCTTCCTAAGGGGAACAGGAAAGCAAAATGTTTATGAATCAGAATATAAATGAGGGAGTGAGAGAATGTGGATTCGTTTCTTAGGGTTGCCATAACCAAGTACCAACTGGAAGGTTTCAAAAAACAGGACTTTACTGTCTTATAGTTTTGTAGGCTGAAAGTTCAAAACCAAGGCATTGGCAGACCCCTACTCTCTCTGAAATTTGCAGGGAAGAGATCCCATCGCCTTGTCATAGATGCTGGTGGTTTGCAAATAATCTTGGCATTCCTCAACACATAGATGCACCATGTGGTACTCTTCCTGTGTCTCTGTCTCTTTACACATGTGTCTTCTTATAAGGACTCCTAGACATATTTAATTAAGGCCCAACCTACTCCAGTATGGTTTCTTCTCAATTAATTACATCCACAATAATCCCATTTCCAGTAATGTCATATCCTGAGATCCTGGGGTTAGGACTTCAACATATCTTTTTGGGGAGACATGACTTAACCCATAACAAATTGCATGTGGTATCTTTCCTCAGAAGTTTTCCCATATTGCCCCACTAGGGAGCCCTGTTGGATACCTTCTTCCTAATTTCTCCTCCCAAAAATGTTAATACCATAGATCTACTCTATATCTGTTCATATGATTTAGGTTTTGGAAGGTCATACACAGCTGTAATATCTAAGAATCTAGAATTTTTTTCTCACTACCAATAACCAATTTTTATGCTCTTGATAATTGCAAATATATGCTGTCATAGAGAAAAATTAAAGTTGTATGATCAAAGGAAGTCTTTTAATAATATATATTACTATTGTTATATATATTACAATGTTAACTGGACTAGGACAGTTGTTTTGTTATAAATAAAATGCTAATACTGTTTTAAATTTTTTATTAATAAATTACATAGTGGAAATTTTAATTATTGTCTTTGTATAATTCTTTATTTTCAAGGTAAAATGATTAATCCAGGTAATTACAATCCAGACTGTCCCATTGACTACTCAAAGCCATCAGATGTTAAATCACCATGGGTGCCTAACAATAAGTTTTATATTTTTATTTATTTTTTCATCAGAAATACACTTGGCTGTGGTTTAAGTAAATTCTTAACATTAGTTGTAAGTTAACTGTATGAAACCAAGGAAATATGATCTGAGATTCCTTGTAATCCCTACATGGGCTCCAGGCTTTTGAAACTGGAAAAAGTCAATTCAATGCAAAGTTGAGTGCATAGGAAAGAAGTCCTGGTAGAGAGGGCATATTACTAGAGATGAATTGGATATGCTCTGGATAGTGAGTTTCAGAGAACAAGCAATGTGTTTTGCTAAAGGAAGAGATCAAGAAGGAGACAGAGAGGAGAAAAACAAGAAGAGAGTGGTCTCAAAACCAAGGAGGCAGAAAAAGTCAAACTGTCTTTATTCACAAATGACACACTTGTTTATGTCGAAAACCAGAAACAATCAACAAAAAACCTCTTGGAACTAAAAAGCAATTGTCGCAAGGTTGCAGGATACAAGGTTAATATACAAACATCTATCACTTTCTTATACATCAGCAATGAACAAGTGGGATTTGAAATAAAAACACAATACCATTTACATTAGCACAGTAAATAAAAAAATACAGGCATACCTTGAGATATTAAGGGTTCTGTTAAAGACCACTGCAATAAAGTAAATAGCACAATAAAGTGAGTCACACGATTTTTTTGGTTTCCCAGAGCACATAAAAGTTATGTTTACTTTATGCTGTAGTTTATTAAGTGGCAATAGCATTCTGTCTAAATATATATATGCCTACCTTAATTTAAAAATACAATGTTGCTAAAAAAGAATACTAGCGATCATCTGAGACTTCAGTGAGTCCCAATGTTTTTGCTAGTGGAGGGTCTTCTTGCCTTGATGTTGATAGCTACTGGCTGATCAGGGTGGCTGCTGAAGGTTGGGGGGTAGCTGTGGTAATTTATTAAAATGAGACAACAATGACATTTTCCACACTGATTGACTCTTCCACTCACAAAAGATTTCTCTGCAGCATGAGATGTTCATGCACAGTAGACATTCTTTCAGAATTGGAGTCAATCCTCTCAAAACCTCCATTCCTCTATCCATTAAGTTAATATAGTATTCTAAATTAATTGCTGTCATTTCAACAATATTTAGAGCATCTTCACCAGGAGTAAATTCTCTCTCAAGAAATCTCTTTCTTTGCTCATCCATAAGAAGCAACTCTTCATTCATTTACATTTTATCATGAGGTTGCAGCAATTCTGTCACATATTCAGGCTCCACTTTTAATTCCAGTTCTCTTCATATTTCCATCACATCTACAATAACTTTCTGCACTGAAGTTTTGAACGTCTCAAAGTCATCCATGAGGGTGGAAACAAGCTTCTTTCAAACTTCAAATTTCTGCTAATGTTTGTTAGTATTTAGACCTCTTCTAACACATTACAAATGTTTTCAATGGCATCTGGAATGGTGAATCCTTTCTAGAAGGCATTTTGACTTTGCACACATCCATCCATTACTGTCTATGCAAACTACAGTCTTATAAAAAGTATGTCTTACATAATAAGACTTGAAAGTCAAAATTACTTCTTGATCCATGGACTGCAGAAAGGATGTGTTAGCAGGAATGAAAATGACATTGTTTTCCTTGAATATCTCCATCAAAGCTCTTGGATGACCAGGCATGTTTTCAATGGGCAATATTTCAGAAGGAATCTATTTTTCTGAGCCGTAGGTCTTAACAGTGGGCTTAAAATCTCTAGTAAGCCATGCTATAAACACATGTGCTTCATCCAGGCTTTTGAGCACAAACAGAATAAGTCTGGAAGAATTCTTCAGGGCTCTAGGATTTTCAGAATGGTAAATGATCACTGACCTCCACTTAAAGTCACCAGTACATTAGCCCCTCACAATTGTGAGTCGGCTTGTCCCCTGAAGATTTGAAGTCAGACGGTGACTTCTCTTCTCTAACTACAAAAGTCCTAGATGGAGTATTATTCCAATAGAAGGCCATTTCATCTACATTGGAAATCTGCTGTTTGGTGTGACCGCCTTCATCCATGACCTTAGCTAGATTTGGAGAACTTGAGGCAGCTTCTCCCTCAGCGCTCACTGCTTCACTTGCACTCGTAGGTCGTGGAGATGCTTCTCTCCTTCAACCTCATGAACCCACCTCTGTCGGCTTCCCCATTTCTTCTGAGGCTTCCTCCCTTCCAATCTTCATGGAATTGAAGAGAGTCAGGGCCTGACTCTGGGTTAGGCTTTGGCTGAAGAGAGGATTTTGACTGGTGTGCTCTTTTATCCAGACCACTGGGACTTTCTTCTTATCAGCAATAAGACTTTTTTTTAACTTTCTTATCATTCTGGTGTTCACTGGAGTAGCACTTTTAATTTTCTCCAAGAACTTTTCTCTTGCATTTACAACTTTGCTAATTTTTTGGGCCAAGAACCCTTGTTCGGCGCCTGTCTCAGCTTTTGACATGCCTTCCTCCCTGAGCTTAATCATTTCTAGCTTTTGATTTAAAGTTAGAAATGTGCAAACCTTCCTTTCACTTGAACACATATAAGCCATGGTAGGGTTCCTAGCTGGCCTAATTTCAATATTTTTGTGTCTGAAGAAATAGGGAGGGCAAGAAACAGGGGATCAGCCAGTTGGTGGTGCAGTCAGAACACATACATTTATTGATTAAATTAACCATGTTATATGATCAAAGTTCGTGGCGCTCCAAAATAATTACAAGAGAAACACCAAAGATGATTGATCACAGATCATCAGAACAGACAGAAAAATAATGTAGGCATTTGAAATACTGTGAGAATTGCCAAAATACAGCACAGAGGCATGAAGTGGGCACAGGCTGTTGGAAAAACAGCAATACAGAATTGCTGCTAACTTTCAACTGTAAAAAACACAATGAATCTGTGAAGTGCAATAAAGCAAAGCATAACAAAATGAAGAATGCCTGTACTTAGGTATAAATCTAACAAAATGTGTACAGCAAGGGCTGCCTGAGCTCCAGCTTCTGTCAGATCAGCGGCGGCATTCCATTCTCACAGGAGCTCGAACCCTATTGTGAGCTGCACACGTGAGGGATCTGGGTCACATGTTCCTTAGGAGAATCTAATGCCTGATGATCTGAGATAGAACTGAGGTGGTCTTGCTAGCCCTGGGGAGCGCCTGCAAATTCAGATGAACAAGAGCAGTGAAGTTTGACTGCGCAACACCCACCCCCCACCAGTCTGTGAAAAAATTGTGTCTTCCACAAAATGGGTCTCTGATGCCAAAAAGGTTGGAGACCACTGGCATACAAGATCTATAAAAGGAAAATTACTACACTTGGATGGGAAATTCAAAGAAGAATTAGGTAAAGGCATATTCCGTGTTCATGGATAGGAAGATAATATTTTGCCAGGTAACTTCCTTAGTCTTTGCTCTTCCCTTGTTAGGTAAATTCTTAGAAGCAATAATCTTTTTTTCTTGAAACTCTTTCTCCCTTGTGGTGGTGGTTGTTTTAATAGACTTGCTGTTTTAGAAAATTGTTGGGTGCACAGCAAAATTTAACGAAAGGTACAGAGAGTTCTCATATACTACCCAGTCAAAAGCCCAGTAAATTATTCTGTGGATATTGGAAAACTGAGTCTAAAGTTTATAGAGAAAGGCAAAAGATCCAGACTTGCCAACACAGTGCTGTAGAAGAAAAAGTCGGTGGACTAACAGTACTACACTTGAAGACTTACCACAAAGCTATAGTAAACGAACCATATGACTCAGCAGTTGTGTTTCTTGGCATTTACCCCCAAATGTTGAAAACTCACATTCACACAAAAAGGTGCACAAATGTTTATAGCTTTTTTCTATAATAACCAAAGCTTAGAAGCAATCAAGACATCCTTCAGTAGGTGAATGAATAAGTAAGCTATAGTACATTTGCATAGTGGAATACCAAGCACTAGAAGAGATGAACTATGAGTGCTTGAAAAGACATGGAGAGACTGTAAATGCATATTATTTGATGAAAGAAGCGGATCTGGAAAGACCGAGTACCGTATGGTTCCTACTATATCACATCATGGCAAAGGCAAAACTAGGGAGAGACTAGAAGAATCGGTGGTGTTGGCCAGGTGCGGTGGCTCAAGCCTGTCATCCCAGCACTTTGGGAGGCCGAGGTGAGAGGATTGCCTGAGCCCATGGGTTCAAGAACAGCCTGGGCATATTGTAGCACCTCGTAGCTACAATAAATCAAAAAATTATCCAGGCCTGGTAGCATGCGCCTGTGGTTCCGGCTACTTGTAAGACTGAGGCAGAAAGATAGTCAGACCCAGCAGGTCGACAGTGGGGTGGCCGTGAGCGTGCCACTGCACTCCAGCCTGGGCGACAGAGTGAGCCTCTAACTCAAAAAGAAGAAGGAGAGGGAAAGGGAGAGGGAGGGGGAGGGGGAAGAAGAATCAGTGGAGTTCAGGGAATGTGGGGAAGGGAGAATGAATTAGGAGGGCACAGAGGCTGTTTAGGTCAGTGCAACTACTCTATATGGTACCATAGTGATGGATACATGTCATCCTGCATTTGTCAAAACCCCTAGAATGTGCACCAAGAGTGAACCTTACAGTGAACTATGGGTTAAGGGTGACAAAGATGTGCCAGTGTAAGTTAACCACTTGTAACAAGTGAGTCATTCTGACGTGGAGTGTTGACAGCAGGAGAGGCTATGCATGTGTGGGCCAGGGAGTATATGGGAACTTTCTGTACCTTTCACTAAATTTTGCTGTGAACCAAAAAACTCTCTAAAATATAAAGTCTGTTAAAACAACAACAACCACAAGGAAAAAAGAGTGTCAAGAAAAAAAAGACAGATTATTGCTTCTAAGAATTTACCTAACAAGGGAAGAGCAAAGACTAAGGAAGTTACCTGGAAAAGGAAAAGTATTAAGTCTTTATCTGCATCAAGTCCTTGTTTGCATTCAAAGATAGTGGTGTAGGTAACACCAAATAAAGATAAACTGAAAATCTGTGGGAGTTTTTGAAAATCTGAATGGGTTATTCCCTTTCACAAGTTATCATATCAAGATATTAGTAAATTAACTATGCAGGTCTTAGAATGGGACACTAAACCCACAAACAGAACAAAAGCCCAATGATGCCCCTGAGATGGCATTGTGATTTCCAGGACTGTTGTCTGAATCCTGGTGGGGAGAGAAGTTCTATCTTCCACTGACCTTGACCCTAGGAATACAGATGCTCCCCAACTTACTATAGTTCAGCCTACAATTTTTGACTTTACAATGGTGCAAAAGCGATACACACTCAGGAGAAACTGTGCTTATATGATTAGCCTTTGTGTTAGATGATTTTGCCCAACAGTAAGGCTAATGTAAGTATTCTGAGCATTTAAAGCAGGCTAGGCTAAGCTATGATGTTTGATACCTTAGATGTATTAATACGTTGTCAACTTAAGGTATTTTCAACTTAAAATGGATTTATTGGAACTTGACCCCATTAAGCAAGGAGCATCTGTATTTAAAAGATGCCTTCCAAATTATCGCTCCTTGGGGAGGTCACAGTATACAAGGGGGTCTCCACACTGTAATGGGTTTTACCCCCAGCAATCCCACCAGGTTCTCATGGTAAAGAGCCAAGAAAGGGCCCCTTGTGGTTCTGGCAATTTGAGGTGAAAAGTAGTCATTGTGAAATGTGCCCTGGGTGTTCTTCATAACAAAAGCCTCTTTTCCAGGCAAAAAAAGTCTACCAAAACCTCTGCCAAGACCATCTGGGAAAAAGCCCTTCTCTAACTCCAGCTCACTCCCTGCTTCCCCACCAAGGGCCCCCAGCCTTTCTGTATCACTTAAGGACTAAAAAAAAAAATCTCGGAAACACTTCTGAAGAACACAGCCCTGGAATACAGGCCTACCAAAGGAACTGAAATTTAATCTTAAGATTAGGGAAAAAGCCTCTTCTCTTCGATATTTACAACCATACCAACATAACTCTGGTTTCATAATGGTGGATTATAGCTTAAGGAACTGTGAGATGAAGTCTCTTCAAAGGAGGAGTTCTTAGAGAAGCCCGAAGAAAACGGGGGAGACCAAAAGGACACTATAAAGGTTTCCAGCCTCTGGCAATTGCTATAGCAATTATTAAGCAAAGCTCAGGTCCTAGACACATTCACATACACATAAATTCTCATGCTAATGCAAACTTGCTTTGCCTTATGTTGCCTGACACATCAGGTTGGGCTATGTTTTTCAAAAAAAGAAACACTGCATGTCATGCTAAATAGCAGGAAAAAGTACAGAACGAAGAGACAAGGCAATCATCAGAATCAGACTCAGGTATAGCACAGATTTTTAAAAAGACAGCTGAATATCCTCATCCAGAAAGACGGGGACCAGAAGCGTTTTGGATTTGGGAGTATTTGCTTACCAATATTCTTACCAATTGAACATCCCAAATCTAAAAATTCAAAATCCCCAGTGCTCCAGTTTGTATTTTCTTTGGGAATCATGTCATTGTTCAAAAGGATTTGAATTTCTGAGCAGTTAGTATTTTGAATTTTCAGATCTGGGATTTTCAACCTGTATAAGGAAGCAAATTTAAAATTACTGTAAATAATATCCTAGGAGCTCTAATGGAGAAAGGTCGACAACATTCAGGAACACGTGGGTAAAGTAAGCAAAGGGATAAAACTCTTAGAAAGAATCAAAAGGAAATCCTAGAAAGCACTAACATAAATGAAGAATATCTTTGTGGAACTCATTAGTAGGCCAGACACAGCTAAGGGAAGAATCAGTGAACCTGAAGATAGAAAATAATCAGAAAGGAACATCTAAGAACTGTGGAACAACTTCAAAAGGTATAAGGTACACACACCTGGAATAGCAGAAGGGGACAAAAGAAAAACTGAAGCAGGAGAGATATTTAAAGTAAAAGTAGCTGAGAATCTTATGAAATCAATGACAGACAAAGCTCAGAGAACACTAAGCAGGAAAAATAACAGCATATATATAACTATGCATTTCATGTTCAAACTGCAGAAAGCTGAAGACCAGGAGAAAACTGTGAAAGAGACCAAGGAGGGAAAAGAACACCTTACTTAGAGAGGAATAAGGGTAAGAATTACAGTGGACTTTTAACCAGAAACTGCAAACAGAGTTGAATAGGGTGAAATATTTAAGGTGTTGACAAAATGAAACCACCAACTTTGGATTCCATAGCTATCAAAATCATCCTTCAAAAGTGAGGGAGATATAAAGAGTTTCTCAGACAAACATAAATTAAGGTAACCCATCACCTGGAGGTCTACCATGCAAGAAACATTAAAACATGTTCTTCAGAGAGAAGGAAAAATGAAGAGGTCAGAAACTCAGGTAAGGAAGAATGTTGGCGAAGAAAGAAGTGAAGGTAAGATCAAATCTTTTATCTTTCTTATCCTTAATGTATCTAAAATCTAACTGTTTAAAGTAATGATAATAATAATTTGGTAGGTGATAATAGCATGAGGATAAGTGAAATGAATGATAGCAATGTTATTGATGGGAACAAGAATTAGGAATAATCTCTTATAATGTACTTGCACTACAAGTTAAGTGGCAGAGTATTTTTTGAAAGTGAACTTAAGCCGGGCTCGGTGGCTCAGCCTGTAATCCCACGCCTTGGGAGGCTGAGGTGAATGGATTGCCTAAGCCCGCAGGAAGGAGACCCGCCTGGGCAACTTGGTGAGACCTCATCTCTACAATAAATAAATAAAAAAAATTAGCCTGGTGTGGTAGCGCGCGCCTGTAGTTCCAGCTCCTTGGAAGGCTGTGGCGGAAGGATCGCCGGAGCCCAGCAGGTCGAGGCTGCGGTAGCCGGGAGCGGCCACTGTACTCCAGTCTGGGCGACAGAGTGAGACTCCAACTCAAAAAAACAAAAAATAAAAAAACAAAAAAAAAGAAAGTGAACTTAGATTAGCTAAAAATATAAATAGCAAAATCTAGAGCAACCATGATACTTTTTTTTTCAAGAAAATGGAAAAGATAAAATGGCATCATATAAAATTATCAATTAAAGCAGAGAAAGCATAAAATAAGAGGGGAAGCAAATAAGTGCAAAGAACAAAAAACAGCTACTACATAGTAAATATTAATCTAACTGTGTCAATAATCACTTTGCTTATGAATGATCTGAAGACATCAATTAAAAGACAAAGACTGTCAGAGCAGACTAAAAAAAAAAAGACGCTACCATATGTTGCCTTCAGGAAAACCACTTTAAATATTATGACACAGATTGGTTAAAAGTAGAGAGATGAAGAGAGATATAGTAAACAGTAATCATAAGAATACTGGAGTTGCTGTATTAATCTCAGACTAAGCAGACTTTAGAACAAGAAAAATTGCTAGGGATAAATAAAAGGATTCAGAAATAATGAAGGGGTAGATTCTCCAAGAAGACATGACAATGCTTACTGTGTATGCGGTTAACAGCAGAGTATCAAAATCCATGAGGAAAAAACTGACAGAACTGCAGGAGAAACAGGCAATCCACTCTTATAATGGGAGACTTTGCTGAGCCTCTTTCAGGAATTGATAAATCAGCAGACAGAAAGCAAGGACATAGTTGACATGAACAACACCATCGATCAACTGGATCTAATTGACATTGACAGAATATTTCATCCAAAAGCAGCAGAATCCACACTCATTTCAAGCTTACATGGGAAATTCACCAAGATGAACCATACAATGTCTTTTGTCTGTGCAACAAACACATTAGCACATTTAAAATAATACAAATTATGTGTGAATACTCTGAGACCACAACGGACTTAAACTAGAAATCAAAAACAGAAAGACAGATGGAAAATTCTAACGTATTTGGAAATTAAACAACATACTTCTAAAGAACACATAGGTCAAAGATGTTTCAAAGGCAATTAAAATATTTGGAAAGGAATAAAAAGGAAAATAAAATATTAAGAGTGGTGGGATGCAGCAAAAGCAGTGATTAGAGGGCAATTTATAGCATGAAATGCAATTGTATAAACGAGGAAGGATCCAAAATAAATAATCAATGTTCCCACCTTAGGAAACAAGAGAAAGGACAAAAATTTGGGTCTATAAAAAGCATAATAAAAGAAATAATAAAAATTAGAGCACAGATATTTGAAATTACCAGTAATACTGATAAACCTCTAGCTAGTCCAATCAAGAGAAAGAGGGAGAAGACACACAAATTTAGCAGTCTCAGAAATGAGCCCATCAACATCAAACGGGTAATGAACAAATGCAATGAACAACTCTATGCCCACAAATGTGATAACTTAGATTCAGTGGATTCGTTTTTGAAAGGCAAAGGCTATCAGTTCATACAAAGAGAAAAAGATCTCAAATAACAGTCAAAGAAACACAGAAGGCAACTGAGAGAGTTCCAATGACCAAAAGTGGAGCAATTTGCACAACAAAATCACTACGGTAATATTGAATTATGGCCCACTAGTCTACACCGACTGAAGAAAATTACAGAAATAAATGAATGGAAGAGTCAAGATAAATCTCCCATGCGGGCGAACTCCAAATTCTTTATGTGTCTACTCCACCATCAAAGAAGTGGAAGGTGACGTTCTAACACTCAAGTATGAGCATCGTGATTTCCTTCCAAAGAACATAGTATGGAAAGAGGGAGTGGAGAGCAACTTCACAAACACTCGCTCAGCCAGGCAATCAAGGTTAACATCAACAGTGATGTCCTGCTGATAGTATGTGCCCTTGACGTGACGTGATGGGAAAGGCAACTTATTCTGTGGTCTCCCCCTAAAAACCCATCTTCATTGTCTAATCATGAGAAAAATACCAGACAAGTTCCAATGGAAGGACATTCTACAAGATACCTGTCCAACACTCTT
The DNA here is from genome assembly GCA_963574415.1 of Tarsius wallacei. Classification (NCBI taxonomy): domain Eukaryota; kingdom Metazoa; phylum Chordata; class Mammalia; order Primates; family Tarsiidae; genus Tarsius; species Tarsius wallacei. The sequence continues at coordinate 92,924 of CAUYQG010258110.1, forward strand.
CAAAATGGTCAAGGTTATCAAGATCAAGAAAAGTCAAAAGCTTTCACAGGAGCTTAAAAACAAGACAACTAAAAGGTCGTCTTAGTCCATTTGTGCTGCTATATCAAAATGCCACAGACTGGGTAATTTATATACAACATAAATTTATTTCTTACAGTTCTGAGCCTGGCAAGTCTGAGATTAAAGTTCCTGTCAGGTTGCATGTCGGATGGGGTCTTCTCACTGCTTCCAGGATGGTGCCTTGTTGCTACATTCTTCAGAGGTAGAAATGCCGTGTCTTTATATGGGAGGAGAACAGAAGAGCAAAAAAGGCCTCAGCTAGTTCCCTCCAGACCCTCACAAGGCATTTATCCACTCATGAGGATGATAATAATATATCGATATTGGTTCATTAATTGTAACAAGTATGCCACACTCATGTAGGAAGTTAATAATTAGGGGAAACTCATGAGATAATTCTCTGCAGTATCTTTGCAATTCTTTGCATCCAAAACTGTTCTAAAATAGAAAGTGTATTTTTTGTTTTTTGTTGTTTTTTGTTTTGAGTTGAAGTCTCACTCTGTCACCCAGACTGGAGTTCAGTGGCATGCTCCCAGCCACCACAGCCTTGACCTGCTGGGCTCTGGGGATCCTTCCGCCTCAGCCTTCCAAGGAGCTGAAACTACAGGCGTGCGCTACCATGCCCGGCTAATTTTTGATTTATTGTAGAGATGAGGTCTCGCCAAGTTGCCCAGGTGGGTCTTGAACCTGTGGGCTCAGGCAATCCACTCGCCTCGGCCTCCCAAAGTGCTGGGATGACAGGTTTGAGTCACTGAGCCCGGCCAGAAAGTGTATTTTTAAAATAATGACACTTCAATGCTTGACAATCTTACTAGACAAACATATTTTCCTTTGAATATGGACACAAGTCAAGCCGTACTTATTCAAGTTGTCTTAGAAAAGAATAGGAACTGTAATCGTTTCCTAAGGCTCACAAAGTTGCATAAACCTGGTAGCTTAAACACCAGAAATATATTGTGTCACAGTTCTGGAGGGTAAAAGAGGAGATCAAAGTGTTGGCAGGGTTGGTTCTTTCTGAGGGCTGTGAGAAAAATCTGTCCTGCACCTCTTGCCTCTTGCACCTCTTGCCTAGCTTCTGGGGGTTGCTGGCAGTCTTTGGCATTCCTTGGCTTGTCGATGCATCACCCTGATCACTGTCTACATCTTCTCATGGCTTTCTCCCTGTGTGCATGCCAGTCTCTGTGTCCACGTTTCTAGTGACTCAAGTCACATTAGATCAGGCTCTGCATTAATGGCCTCCTCTTAACCAGATCACCTGCAAAGACCCTACTGCAAATAAGATCACAGTCACAGGTACTGGGGGTTATGCTTTCAATATCTTTGGTGGGTGGCACATCCTTCAGCCCATAACAGACTCAGTCTTTGAATTTCAAGTGTCTGTTTGTTCATCTCGAAGGTCACCTCGTTCACTGGGTGCCTCCCATGAGAGTGGCAGTGCTGCTCCAACCTTTTTTTCCTACACTTTAGCTGATACCACATGTGATCTTGGAATCAACTAACTAGCCCTTTCAGGCTTTACTGCATTTGACCCCAGTGTAGTTAAAGCCACGCATACAACTTTTGGCTATTTACTAAGTTGACAAGAATTTTCACGCTCGTGTGAGCTTGTGTTGGACTTGCATATGCATACTTTTCTTGTCCCTGGTCCACCTTTTTGTATCCCCCACTTTCAACCTTATTTAATAATCCAAGTATCTGAATATGTTCATTAAACACAGAAACTGAACAATCATAACTTTTTCAAAGCTTAGTTCCAAGAAATCTGGTCACCCAACCAAGCCTTCTGGAGATACTAGGTAGCAGCATCAGGGGCACAGTCTATGGAGCAGATTTATGGACTCCTCAGTCTCCCAAACTTATAAGACTTCTTCTGTGAATGTTTCCCCTATCCTCCTCCTGACCTGTCAGCAACGCGAATAAGTGAAATATGCGTGTCAGACTGTATGTTAAATGTGACAGGTGTTACGGAGAAGAATAAGCAAGGAAATTAAATATGAAAGAATGTCAGACTGTGGAACCTCATGTAGTATGTCCAGGGAGGTCTCACTGGTTAAGGGAAGGGGGAATTCAGGTGTGTGGCTATCTGCAGGGAGATAGCCAATGATGTTCCAGACAGAGGGAACAGTGAATGTGAACGCAAGGAGGGAAACACACCTGGAAGGTTTGAGGCCAAGGTAGCTGGAACTGAGGGGGCAAGGGGAAGAATAATAAGACACGAAATCCAAGAGAACCAAATTCTGCAGGCAACTGTTCAGCATGTGAGTATTTTTGTTTTTACTCTGAGTGATAAGGAAATCCATTAAACTGTTTTCAAAACAAGTAATAATATAGAAACAATGATGAGCTTTGGGTAGCAAGTAGATAATGGGGGTGTCTCTCCAGGCAGAAGCAGGGAGACCAGTTAGAAACCATTGCAATAGTCCAGGCAAGAGAAAGTGGTGGTTTGAACCGCAGAGTCTGCAGTGGGATGGGAATAAATTTTTAATTTTGGATATAATTTCATGAATAACAAAGAGAATTTGCTGATGCAATGGATGTGGAGTGTGAGAAAGAGTAAAAAAAGAACACCGAAGTTTATGGAAAAATTGAATTTTTATCCAGTTGGGATGGAAATGACGACAGAAAGAGCTAGAAGTTTGTTAGAGGGAGGCGGGTGTGAGGAGGTCAGTTTGGGACAGGTAATATCGGAGATGCCTGATGGATTTTCATGTGGACATGTACGCCCTTGCAAAGTTGAGAGCAGAGTTTAGGGAAGAAGTCCAGATTAGAGATTAAAGTTCTGAGCCATTTGCGTGTAGATTGAGTTGAAACCATGAGACTAGGTGAGGTGACCCAAAGAGTGTGTACGCAGAAGACAGAAGAGGGCCAGGGACTGAGCCCTGGGCATTTTACTCTTCCTCTGATGTTACTTCTTTATACTTTCTGCAGACCCATCCTCTCTCTAACCACAAATGGTTGGCATTACTCTGCTCCGTGCCAAAAGTTAAAATGCTGCAACAACTGAAAGAGCATGTTATTGGCTTATAAGGATATAAGCAATCAGAGTAATGGGATCAAGAGCCTGTCCAAAGACAGACATAGACATGTGATTTACAAAAGTGACGGCAAAATAATACTGAGAAAAGGATGGTCTTTTTAACAAATGGTATTTGGAAAATACACTATGTTTAGAAAAAAAATCAATGACAGTCGATCTGTCCTTCACACCACACACAAACACCAATTCCATGTGTCTTGAAGATTTAAATGTATAAGGGGGGCACACCTCATCAACAAGGGTAACTGCGTAATGGAGATTTGTGTACTTAATCCTGAATTGTACCCCACATCTTTAAAATAAAAAAAATTAAAAGAAATAAAGATTTAAATGTGTAAAGTAAAACAACAAAGCATCAGGAAGGTAATATAGTAGATTACACTCATAATCTCACTCTAACAGGAAACAAAAACACTAATCACAAGGGAGAGATTGATCAATTGGGTTATATATGAAAATTAAGGTCAGCTGGGCTCGGTGGCTCAGCCTGTAATCCCGCACTTTTGGGAGGCTGAGGTGAGTGGATTGCCTGAGCCCGTGGGTTCGAGACCCGCCTGGGCAACTTGGTGAGACCTCATCTCTACAATAAATAAAAAAATCAGCCGGGCATGGTAGCGTGTGCCTGTAATTCCGGCTACTCGGAAGGCTGAGGCAGAAGGATCGCCGGAGCCCAGCGGGTCGAGGCTGCGGTGGCCGGGAGCGGCCACTGCACTCCAGTCTGGGTGACAGAGCGAGACTCCAACTCAAAAAAAAAAAAGACAATTAAGGCCAGGTGCAGTAGCTCAAACCTCTAATCCCAGCACTTTGGGAGACCAAGGCAAGAGGATTGCCTGAGCCTGTGGGTTCAAGACCAGCCTGGGCAACATGGTGAGACCTCGTCTCTACAATAAATTTTTTTAAAAAATTAACTGGGCGTGGTAGCATGCACCTGTAGTTCTGGCTACTTGGAAGGCTGAGGCACAAGGATCGCTGGAGCCCAGCAGGTCGACACTGGGGTGGCTGTGAGTGTGCCACTGCACTCCAGCCTGGGTGATAGAGTGAGATTCCAACTCAAAAAAAAAAAAAAAGAAAAAGAAAATTAAACATTTCTGTTAATCAAAATATACCATTAAGTAAATGAAAAGACAAAATACTATGAGGGGAAACATACTTTCAACACATACTACTGGCAAATAACTTGTTCCCTGATTATATAAAGAACTCCATGCATGAATAGGAAACAGAGACACGCCAACAGAAAAAAGAACAAAAGAACTGAAAAGGCAGTACACACACACACTCAATGATAGACAAATGTCCAGTAAACACAGAGTATAGGAAGAGATACTCATCTCCATTAGCACTGGGAAAAATGTACATTAAAATCACCTGTAAGCTGGGCTTGGTGGCTCAGCCTGTAATCCCGTGCTTTGGGAGGCTGAGGTGAGTGGATTGCCTGAGCCCGCGGGTTCGAGACCCACCTGGGCAACTTGGTGAGACCTCATCTCTACAATCAAAAATCAGCCGGGCGTGGTAGCGCGCGCCTGTAATTCCGGCTACTCAGAAGGCTGAGGCGGAAGGATCACTGGAGCCCAGCAGGTCAAGGCTGCGGTGGCTGGAAGCGGCCACTGCACTCCAGTCTGGGTGACAGAGTGAGACTCCAACTCAAAAAAAAAAAATCACCTGTAAGCAAGGCTATCTGTCAATGTATCAATGATAAATATTAGGGGGAATGGGTTGTATATTGCTACATCACTTCATAAAGCTGTGTTTACACATATGTTGTATCTATACGTATCTATTATGTCTACACAAAATAGACACATGTTATGGCCCTGTAATTCTACTCTTCAATACATACCCAAGACCATTCAGAACGTGATACCAGAAGACGCACACAAAATGTTCATTGCGACATTTTTACTACAGTCAAAACTGAAAGAACCCAATGTTCTTCAGGAATCAAATGGTTAAATAACTTGTGGCATATCCATGGAAGTATGGGGGTGACGTTGAGTGAAAAGAAGCCAGGAAAAATATATACAAATATGCTGTATGATTCAAATAAGGTTCAAAAACAGGGGAAAATCGAGTGGTTACCAATGGAGGCTTAGATGACATAAATAAAAACAAGGAAAGATTTTTCCAGCATTCAAAGTAGTGGTGACTTTCCGGAGGGAGCAGTGATGGAGAGGACCGTAGATGGCCCTCCTGGATGCTGACGATATTTTATTTTTGGTCTTGAAGATAGTCACACAGGTGTTTGCTTTGTGACAGACAAACAATGGCACATTTGGAAAAAGAAAAAAGGCTTGAATTCGTGAACTGAAAGATACGATCAAGCAAGCCAACTAACGGTTTTGTAGTAGTCTCCTGTTATGAGAGCCTGCCTGCGGCAGAGTCCTACCATGTGTTGCTTCTGCCTTTGTGCCTGAGGCAACCTTAGAAAGTGGCAGGGCACTAGAACAGAAATGAAAGAGGGACATAAAGCACGTAACCATTTCAGATCAAGGAAGAAGCCTAGGGAGAGCAAGAAGGTCTCACCTCCCTGGACAATCCAATTGACTGGTATTCTGGTGGAGTCCATGACCATGCATGAGCAAAAGACGGTATTCTGCGGTCGATCATTAGCATCTGTCAGTAAATATCTGTCATGTTTGCCCTAAATTGCAAAGTTCTCAGTAAATGGATCAGCTCCAAATCCTGCTGAGAAGTGAGTCTTTGGGGCAGGAGTGGTTCAATGACGTTGGCCTTCAAAGGAAGGCTCTCATGCTGTGGTCTGCCTTTAGCCTGCATGTCACTTTCTGAGTAAAGACGGGGCGTGTATTGGGAGTTGGGGTGTGGCAGTGAGTGAGGTGGGTAGAATGTGAGGGGAGTGATTTCTCAGAAACAGGAAATGGGTAAGGACTTACTCAGCAGAGAAGAGAGGGGATGTGAAATTGGCACAGAGCACAAAGAGTTCCCTGAGCAAGGTCTTCTTACGTTTGTATTTAAAAAGTGCTATTGACTTAAGACGCATTGGAAAAAATGTGAACATATTGGCAGTGACACCACTGAAAACAGAAGCCTTCGCGTGTCATTTTCCACTCACCAGTTAAATGTGTGAACTTGTGCAAGTCTCTTTTCTCCCCTGGACCTGCAGCCTCTTTCTGTGGTGAGCGAGCTGTGGGTTCGAGCCATCCGCTGCCCCTCCTTCCGACTTTGCCAGGCAACAGCTCTACCACAAAGATGGAGCGGTGAAGTGGAAAGAGCCCACATCCATGTCAGGCCCTGGTGACAGCCTCCTGGGCCTTGTTTCCACATCTGTAAGATGGGTGATGGTGCCTCATCCCTGGACGGTGAGAGTCACATGGAGGTGGAATTGTCAAGAGCACAGCCTGGCGTCTGGAACTTAAGGAGCTTCCCAAATGGCAAATTGTCACCAGGACTGAATTACCTGCATGAAAAGATCTGACCTACTTCAATTCCAGGAATTTCTCCTTTTTCTGATCGCAGAACAACTCGTGTCAAGGTCCACCACTGGGTAACCCACCATCTCTTCTGCTTTTGTCTTATGCATTGCCTAACTATTGAGAGAGGGGAAAGGAAGAACCCAGATAGGCAGACAGATTAGGGAGGGTCCCAGCAAAAACTTCTGCAAGCCCCATGGCCCAGAGTGAGAACACCTATTTCCAGGTCTCTGGACTGCCCCTTTCACACAGTTGTTGACTGGCTCTTTCCAAACCTCTCCTGATTGGCTCATTTCAATCCCATATCATGGTGTCTCTCTCTGATTGGTGCTACCACCAACCAATCAGCACACTCTATAAACACCTGACTGCAGAGGCATTGTTGGCAACCCCCTTTTGGGTCCCCTCCTGCTGCTGGGAGCTTTTCTGTCTTCCTATAAACTCCTACTTACTCACTCTCTGGTGTCTGTGTCCCTCATTCTTCCTGGGTGTGAGACAAGAACCCAGAACTGCTGAACTACAAGAACCGCACATGCTGGACTGGAAGAGCTGGACCCACCAAGCTGAGAGAATTTCAACACTCCTTGGGGGCCTGGCTTACCAGCCCAAGGAACCGGCAGAGCTGTAAACACTTCTCAGGGCTGGGTTCACCGGCCCCCAAAGTAAGAGAGCTGTAACACTCCTTAGGGGCTCTGCAGCTGTTGGCATCACCGAGTTCTTGTGTGTCTCTGGACACCCTGTGGATCCCAGGCTGACAGTGTAGCTTCGGAAACTGCAAAATCCCTCGGGGGCCCAGCGTGCCAACGCGTGGGACAAAAATCTGCATCACTATTACATGGCTAGCAATGGTAAGAGTGGCCCTGCACCTATCCCCACCAGCAGCATAGCATGTAAACTTCACAGCTGCCACACGGGGCAGGAGTCTCCTTGCTTGGTGAGGGCCCCGTCATATTTCATTAAACATCCCCGTAGCACCAAGCACGGCATCTTGAACAAAGTAGACCCTCATTACACATATTTTTGATCGACTGAAATGCAGCAGTGGGTCCCCTCCCTCTCCCTCTAATGCATGTAGTGGCTTGATTTATAAGGAATCTCTGTCCCTGGCTGTGGTCAGCTACAGAATTTATGTGTGATAAGAAAACCATCGAGTTTGGCACCTCTGCCATGATAGGTGATGTGTGATTCATCCGGGGCAGAACAAACATTCTCCATTCTGACTCTGAATACCTGCGTCCTGTGGTGAGTTAATCACGCCTGCGAACGCACGACTGAGCAGCCGGGCTCAGAGTGGGGACTTTGATCTCAACCACCCCATTGTGTGTTTCCTGATAGCATCTTGTTGCTCGTTGGTAATATTTTCTATAGCCACTGCCCAAACCTTGGGCACGCATGCAGTCCAGCGTTTGTTCGTCTTAAAGAAACTCTGTGCGGTGGGAAGCAGGGTCCAAGCAGGAAGGGCCGGGTGGCTGTGACCCTGGAGAGGCCCCTCCAAGCCACATCTGTCTGCATCGCCAGGAATCTTCAGGGGCTGGCACACAGACAGACACTCCTGGGGACACACCCTTCCTCCAAGAAGCTCCAAGGCAGGAATTAGAAATGGTTCTGGAAGCTTCTCAGCGACAGAGGGAGCAGGGCCAGAGCTGGCAGGCGTCTCAGCAGACCACGGTTCCAGCCTCATGCCCAGGGGCTGCCAGGCACTTTCTCCTCCAGCCGTGGCTCTTGGCCTCCCCAGGTCACCCCCAGGTCCCGAGTGGATGTTTTTCTTCACTTCCCTAGCAAGGCACTTGGGCCCGGGCAGGGGCGGGCAGGGGCAGCCTGGTGGGCCCCGAACAATCCCAACCTCACCGGCGGGAGAAATGGCCCTGTAAATCCTTTCAAAGGGCGCCCACCAAGTCCTTCAGAGGAAGGGCAGCCAGCGACATGAATACGATTATTGTAACGGAGCGAACGTGTGACCCGCCAGGATTCTGTGAGAGTGGCAAGAGGGAATGCCACCGCTAGCCGGCGTCCCGGGGGAAACATTAAACCCAGAGCAGACTTATTAATTAGGGCTCCGAGGAGCACAGAAGGAGAGGGGGGCTTTCTGAGTCACAGAGACAGAGCTCCATTCTAACCAGTTCCTTTCCACGGGTGCAACTCTTGTATCTTTTTTTTTCTTTTTTAGCCAGTTTGAGTTTCATGTTCACAAAGTCCCCGTTGTGCCAAGGAGCATTTTCAATTTCAATAGAGAGCAGGAAAAAAGTTTTAAAAACGAATCAGTAGGTGGAGCTCTTTCTTTTTATTTATTTTTCAATCCGAGGTCCCATTTTCAGTGAGGGACACAGAGCTTCTGAATGAAAAAAAAAATAGGCATTTTAAAAATGAAAACACACATATACACTGCGCTTTTCTAATTGAAAGGGTGTATTGCGAAATCATTACTGTCACAGAACATTTGCGCCGCATGCGAACACCGAGGCAAAGAAAATATATAAACCCAAATTGACTCTAGCAATTTGAAAGTGATAGTGGACATCTGTGTTCAATAACTTTTTGCTGGTAACTGGTGTTTAATATTTCATGTCAAATCAGGAAGAGTGATAGAAGGTTTTCAAACGCAGAGATGGCTGGCATTCTTGCAACACAGCCTGCCCTTGTCATCTTCACCAGAAAGAGACCTGCTGTCGTGAAGCTTGAAACCGCACCAGAGTGACTGCTTTTTTGGTGGGGGAGGGGCTTGTATAAACTTCCAGAATATACGGTCTCTATTTTCTTTTAGAAAGATGTCTATAAGAAAAACAGGTTAGAGGATTTCCAAAGCTCATTATTTACTTAAGGGGAAAGAAGGGTGTGTGTGTTTGTGGGGGCAGGGAGCCTTTGGAAGAAGTTACAGCAGAATAAATCATCTAGAACAAATCTTACCTTTGTGTTTGCGTCAGTCCTGACTCTTTCCCAGCCAGTGTGCAGGGATGTTAAGGAACATGGCTGCCAATGGAAACATGCCTGTCCGAGGCTCACAATGCAGTCTCCATCGTGTTTCCATGTGCATGTGGCTGGACAAGGGAGTGGCTGGCACGCAGAGTAGGGAGAAAGGGCTTTTAAAATAACTTTGTCATTTATTTTTCCACATCGCTTTAGACAGGCAATCTTGATCTCAAGACAACGTTTGGTCTTAGTAACAAATGTGACAAGAGAGATCTGGTTTGTCATGGTCGGTCATGCTGACCTCAGCACTTTCTGTCCGGTGCTCAAGTCCAGAGGTGGGACCCTTGGATCGGCCTAGAATTGTGTGCACGACGAGTGGGCTAAGAAGGTCCATGGAGTCTGAGGTGCTCTCGACATCCTGCCACGGTTTATGCTGGCATAAGTAGCCGTGCCCCTGAGCACAGGTGCCACTCCGTCCTCCCCTCTTTCAACAACAGGACCGAGGAGCTGGCTCTAAATGACCACAGGGTCCTCGCACAGGGATGTGCACCTCATTCTAAAGAGATTGGTTCTAGTGAAAGAAAAGTTGCTGAGCGTATCCCCAAAAACAAAAGTACTTTGCCCGCGTGCTTAATTTTATCTAACTTAGGTTCAAGAATGGAAGGAAATAATACGTTGTGCTTATTTTTTATTTTTCAAAGATGGGGGTCTTGCTATGTTGTTTAGGCTAGTTATGAACTCCCAGGCTCAAGCAATGCTGCTCTCTAGTACCTGGAACAATAGGCATGTGCCACCACTCCTGGCTATTTGTTTGTTTTTTAATAGAAAAATCTTAGCAATATAGGAAAAAACAGAGTTAACAGAAAGAAGAAGAAAATGCTCAGTGACATGATAGAGTCTAATGGCAGGCCAGGTTAATTTTGCGCCCAGGAACGTATATCTGTGGGCAAAAATTAGGTCACTGGACATAATAAATCTCATGGAGAAGATGTAAACAGCTACTTCTTTTGTTCCAAAATGGCATTAGCCAATAATATGGTGTTTTCCATCATGCTTTCTGCTTTGCGAAGTTACAATAATTTTGCCATCTGACCATCATGATATTCCTATGGGTATCAAGGAAGTGCAAGTATCTTCCCCGCTGGGGACACAGGCAAAGAGGTGCTTTAAAGGTGAATTGTGCCAACATGACATAGAGTCTTTGTGGGCATGTCTGTCCAAAAAGCCAAGCAGTATGGCCTGAGCTGGAGACTGGGGCCTCAAGGCACCATCAAATAGCCTGTCTCCGTTTCCTCTTCAGGCAGAAAGCTGTGCTTGTCCAACCAGCACGGGCATTCCCTATGCAGCGTGCAAGGGGCCACGCTGAGCTCCCTGGCAACTGCCGAATCCATAGAGAAATGCAGATAGCATGCACGGGGAGGTGCAGGCTTCTCTCCTGCAGCTGCCAGGGTGATCTGCCTCAGGGCTTAGTGTGTTTCCCATGTAGGACTTAAGTAAAATCCCAGCTCTCGAGACCTGTTACAAGGGGGAGAGAACAAAGATGTCATCATTCAAACCTTTCTCGGGTAGGGTGTGTTTGTTAGTCGTCCACCTTACGTGTCACTGTCCAGTGGGAAGGTCCACGTTACAGTCGCCGACCGCCCCTTCTGTTCCACAGGCCACAGCTAGCCTGCACCACTTAACACCCCCGAAGGCACCCACTTGGGAGCCATTGCAGCTTCACGCCAAAGTTCTTGTGGCAGTGAAGTTGGGGCATCAAAGCAAGTTACGGCCCAGCTGGAGAAGATGGTCTTTCCAGAGACCTCTCAAGAGGCCCCATCTGCCCCTGCGCCACCCAGGGGCTCCGACACCCGTCAAGGCTGACTGCCTCAGCATTCAGCAGGTGGTGCACACTTCACGAGGGGCCGCCGTGGCTACCCAACAGCCAGTCAGCATCATCTGCTGCATGCCAGGGAGTCTGCTTCCCCGCCAGTGGCTCTGGTTACCTACTTTATTAATAATCATTGTGTTCTCTTCGACATTAGGCATTAAATGTCTTTTAAATCAAAATGAAATGTGTACTTGGCAACTTCTGACTCAAGCGTTCAGTTCCCCATAAATACTGGAAATGACATGGTGTGCACTCTGCCTCTGGCTCACCTCTGCACAGACCAGGGTTACGCAAGGAGGGAACTTAGCCTCCACCCCCTGGCCTCCCCCAGTTCCAGGAAGCAGTGAGGAGTTGAAAAGGATGGAGCAAAGCTCTCGTCACATGGAACTGTGTGTGTGTGTGTGTGTGTGTGTGTGTGTGTGTGTGTATGTGTGTGTGTAGGCCAAGTAAAGAACCAAGCCTCACCTCGCCTCTTAGGAGTATTAAGCAACAATTTCCCAGAGTCCAGCATTCTTCCCATGCGTTTACGCTTTCAGGATAGCCTATGATTTTCAGTTCTGATTTTAATAGATTTATGCTTCTAACCTTCCATGTCTTACTCAGATTTTATAATGTATGCAATTATAAATTTCTCTCCTCTAAAACAATCTCTCGCCCAGTTGAAAGACAAGGCTATTTTAAAACTTCACTTTCCCTGAATTCCACCCCTCCCTCCCACCATGAACCCAAAGACCTTGGGCACGCTTGTTAACTTGCCATTGCAATTGTGAGAGTTCCCCTTCATTAAAGCATTTTTGTGATCCCATGAGATGCATAGAAAAGGTGTCATTCCTCAATTTAGAGAAAAGGAAACATGGGCACAGAGATGAAGATGTGTCCGTGTGGGGGCGCTCCATGAGCCCCGGAAGCCAGGAATCCTAATCCCTAATGAAATCCATGATGAGGATCAAAGCCACTTAGACCCAGCCATGGACCAGGACCTGCCACCGGTGCCCACGTTCCTCACATTTTCCATCCTCACAATACACCAAGAGGTAGATGGGAGAACCCTCACTTAAGACTTGCAAAAGTTGGCTTCAGATGGTCATGAAGCCAAAAGGCAGGGAAGCCAGGAGGCCACTGTGTCTCCTTCCCAAAGTGTGGGTTCGACTGCCTCGGTCTCCTGGACTTCATGCTGAGCAGCTGAGATACTGCTGGTGCGAGTCGTGAGAAGCAACACTGCTGGCATTTTAAATGAGTATGCCTTCTTATTTCCTTGGAATCGTAGAACTACGACTAGGGGTGAAGAAAGAGCTGGTCGTGCAGACCCTAAACGAGACACGGATCTGGCCTCACCACCCACTGAGAGAAGGAGAAAGGCAAAGTCATAAGAATCAGCTTGGAAAATGAGGTCGGTTAGGGCAGGATTTCTGGCTAAGTGGGGTTTTGGTTTCGTATTCAGTCCCCTACAAAGAGGACTACAGTGAGGTGCTTATGATTACAAGGTAGGAACAGAGAGAAGACCGTCTGAGAGGATCCCTAAAGCCACTTGTCATGAGGACTGTGTCATCCCTCCTCCATTCTCACGTGGAAGGACTCACGGGCGAGAGAAGATGGATCCCTAGCTGGGGAAAGACTCTAACATTTTGTCTCTGTAAGTCAAGTCAAACACCCATCTGATTGCCATTATGCTGAAGAAACCCAGTTACTTTCATTGAATCCAATCAGTGGAGTCTGTTTCTTCCCTACCGGATCTGACAGCACACCCACAAGCTACAGCCCACGGGTGACTCACCAAGGATTCTTGTTCTACACCGGAGGAAGCCGGGTACCCCTGCTCAGAGGTACTTCACCTAACATCCTTCTACTACACTGGAGGAAGCCAGGTACCCTCCCGTCTCTTCCTGGCCTAAACAAGGAGTATGGTTCCGAGGAAGACTGGCTCCCTTCACCGACAGTGTTGCCCCTCCCTTCAGCACTTTAATTTGACACAAGTGACTTTTCTTCTTTAACTGTAGATCCAGTGGGTGCACATGAATGCTCGTGGCATGGGCATATTTTGTAGTGGTGGGGACTGGTTCTCAAGGGGTCCATTTCCCAGACAGTGAACGTTATACTCCACAGGTAAGATCTGAACGCTAACCCCACTCTCCACCTCCCCTCTATTTGTGTCGCCAGTGTTTATTATTTCTATTTTTGTGATCATTTAGCACCCACATATAAGTGAGAACATGTTTTCGGCTTTCAGTTTCTGAGTCAGTTCATTAAGGATGATGCTCTCCACCCATGTTGCTGCAAAGGACGTGATTTCATTCTTTTTTTACGGCTGCGTAGCATTCTATGGTGTATACATACCACATTTTCTAGAAGAACTAAGCACTGTATTACCATTTGACCTAGCAACCCCACTACTAGGGATCTACCCACAGGAAAAGAAGTCAGTATGTAGAAGACACACCTGTACTCGTGTGTTCCCTGCAGCACTGCTCACAACAGCGACATCACGTAACCAATCTAAGTGCCCACCAATGACTGACTGGACATAAATAATTTTTGAAATTTTGTGAATTGGGATGTGAAAACGTAGGTCAGAGCCAGTGCTCTGAGGAGTCGAGATGGCTTTCTCGTTTCCAGAGCAGTGGGCCTGAGAAAATGGTAACAAAATTCTGGAGCATTTGAGACATACATTTTCAAGTTAATTTTGAACAGAAAAATTACAAAGCCAGAGAATCAAATGGCCTAGCTGCTGACATTTGTGAAGAGAACTCTCCTATGGTGTTGAAAGCTTGTTGTGCCATGATATTCACGTTTAATTTTTTTATTATGTGTACATAGATCTTCCTCACTAAACTGAGCTCTAACTTAAAAATCAAGCTTATTGAGGTATGACTTGCATATGGGCTGGGTGTGGTGGCTCACACCTATAATCCCAGCACTTTGGGAGGTGGAGGCGAAAGGATTGCCTGAGCCCACAGGTTCGAGATCAGACTGAGTAACATGGCAAGATAGCATCTCTATAATAAATAAAAAAATTTAGCCGGGCATGGTGGCACATGCCTGTGGTTCCAGCTACTTGGAAGGCTGAGGTGAAAGGATCACCTGAGCCTAGCAGGTCGACGCTGGGGTGGTCGTGAGCATGCCACTACACTCCAGCCTGGGTGACAGAGAGCGACTCCAACTCAAAAAAAAAAAAAGATACAATGCATCTGCATAACTGTCACCACAGATATATACAGCCGTCCCTCTGTATCTGTGGGGATGGATTCCAGGACCTCTCTCGGACACTAAAACCCACAGGTTCTGAAGTCCCTGATATAAAATGGTATATAGCATTTGCACATAAGCTGCACACATCTTCCTATATACTTGATATCAGCAGTCCCCAACCTTTTTGGCATCAGGGGCCAGTTTCGTGGAAGACAGTTTTTCCACGGATGGGGGAGGGGATGGGGGGTCATAAGGCATGAGATTCTCATCAGGAGCTGCAGCCTGAATTCCTTGTGCACACAGTTCACAATAGGGTCCACACTCCTACAAGAATCGAATGCCGCCACTGATTTGATGGAAGATGGAGCTCCCCTCGCCCACCTCTCTCTTCCTGCCGTGCACCCCATTCCTAACAGGCCGCGGACCAATACCGGTCTGCAGCCAAGGGGCTGGGGACCCCTGCTTTAAATCATCTCTAGGTTACTTATAATTCCTGATACAATGTAAATGCTACATAAATAGTTGCTACACTGCATTTTTATTTGTATTACTTTTTGCTGTTGCATTGTTATTATTTATTTACTTTTTCATACTTTCTCTTTTTCTTCTTGAGTTGGAGTCTCACTCTGTCACCCAGGCTGGAGTGCAGTGGCACACTCATGGCCACCACAGCCTAAACCTGCTGGGCTCAGGCAATCCTCCCGCCTCAACCTTCCAAGTAGCTGGAAACACAGGCATGCACCACCATGCCTGGCTAATTTTTTTTCTTATGGTAGAGATGAGTTCTCTCACCAAGTTGCCCAGGCTGGTCTCACACCCGTAGGCTCAAACAATCCTCTCACCTCAGCCTCCCAATATGCTGGGATTATAGGTGTGAGCCACCATGCCGGCTAATTTTTAATACATTCAATCTGTGGTCAGTTGAACTCGTGGATGCAGACCCCACAGACACTGAAGGCTAACTGTAACTCCATGCCTCTGCAACTACCACTGCAATGAAGGTTTAGGACATTCCTCTTACTCCAGAATACTTCTTGTGCTTTTCTCAGTCAAGTCTCCAATCTAGTCCCAATCCTAGGCAACCACAAATGTGATTTCTTTCACGATGCCTCGGAGTTTAATAGAACATGACCAGACAGTCTAAAGTTTTACTTCTGGTGTAATTTGCTCAACGTAACATTTTCCAGAGTTAGTCATGCTGTTGCCTATTAGGAAGTCATTCCTTATTATTGGGTAGTATATAATCTGCATGGCAATCACATCACCTATTGGACACTTTGTTTCCAATGATAAAGTTGCTCTCCCCGATCTTTGTGGGACCTACTTTTTTCCTTTTAAGTAAATTAGGAGAGATGGAAGTGCTGAGTGGTATGGCACATGTATATTTCACGCTATGAGAAATTGGACAAATATTTTCCAAAGGGATGTTCCCACCGGCAACACGTGTGTGTTTCCAGGTTCACCCCATCCACATCTTTGCTGCTCCCGACTGCGTCTTAATTTCAGCTATTGCAGTGGTGTGCAGGGGAGTCACATGTGCAGTACGTTTGCGTTTGCATGAGAACTAAAGACAGTGAACATTTCTACATGACATTTCACCATTTACATATCTTCGGTAAAATGTTCCAATCTTTTATTCATTTCACCTGAGTTCATGTTCTTATTATTTACTGCAAAATGTAAATCCTTCTCAGACGCACGTATGGTGAAGTTTTTCTGCCAGCCCATGGTGTGCCTACTTATTTTCTTAACGGTGACTTTTGAAAAGCAGAAGTTTTAAAATTTTGATAAAGTCAAATATATTAACATTTTATGTTTGTGCTTGTGGTGTTCTAAGAAATCTTTGCCTTCTGCAGGGTCACAGGGATTTTCTTCTATGCTTTTTTTTAGTAGAAAAAGTCAAGGTAGCTTTTATTTTTAATACTATTGCCCACTTTGAGATAATTTTTATATGTGGCTGAGTTAAAGAGTGAGGTTAATTTTTACTTTCTGTATGGATATTCAGTTTCCTGGCATCATTTGTTGAAAAGTCCAACCCTTCTCCATTGAATGACTTTGGCACCTTTGTCAAAACAAGCAAACAAAAAAACAAAAAAACAATAATTGACCATATACTCATGGATCTATTTTCAGAATCCAACTTTTGTTCCATTAAATGTATTGTCTATTCTTATGCCAATGCCACAATGTATTGGTTAAGATAAATGTATCTATAGTAAGTAGGTCTTCAAGTCAGGTGGTGTAAGTTCTCTAGCACGGCCCTTCTTTCAAACATTCTTTTGGCAATGCTCAGTCCTTTGAGTTTCCATATGGATTTTAGAGCTAGCTTGTCAACTTCTATTTTTATAAAAATCCCCCTGAGATTTTGATCTAGATTGTGTTGAATCTATACATCAGTCTGAACAATATTGAGTCTTTCAATCTATGAACATAACATAATAGGTCTTGTTTTTCCCAAAATGCTCTGTATATTTTACACATATTTCGACAGATTTTAGTGTTTTTGAGCAGTTTATGCAGCAGAGATTTCTATGCAGTCCCATCCCCTACAAGCCCACAGCCTCTCCCGTGGTCAACATCCCCTCCCCCACAGTGGTTTGCCTGATACAATTGATCCATTTACGTTTTACATCTTTAGACATCGCAACCCATAGTTCACAAGCGGGCTCATCCTTGGGGTTTCACATTCTGTGGTGACACGTGTCTACCATCATAGTCTCACTTAGAGCTGTTTCACTGCCCCAAAACTCTATCTGCTCCACTTCTCCACCTCTTCCTCCCGCTTCACTCCTGGCAATCATTAATCTAGTTTGGACTTTTCCAGAAGGTCATATAGTTGTGGGATGTAGCCTTTTCAGATCAACTTTCTTCACTTAGTAATGTGCTTTTAAGTTTCTCCCATGCTTTTTTCATGCACTGAAAGCTCATTTCTTTTTAGCATCGAGTACTAGTTCACGGTCTGGATGTATCACGATGTACTTATCCAGTCACCTACTGAAGGGTGTCCTGGCTGCTTCCAAGTGTGGCAATTATGAATAAAGCTTCTACAAACATCTGTGTGAAGTTTTCTGTATAGATATAAGCTTTCAGCCTCTTTGGGTAAATACCGAAGAGTGTCATTGCAGGATGTTAAAGTAAAAGTATGTTTTGTTGTATAAGAACCTGCCAAACTGTCTTCCAAATTGGCCATACCACTTTGCTGTGAATTCCTACCAGCAATGAATGAGAAGAGTTCCTGCTGCTCTACGTCCTTGCCAGCATTTGGGGCTGTCAGTTTACATACTCATTTTTTATCTAGAGGTCTTCTTTGGTGAGGAGTTGCTAAGGTCTCTGGCTCATTTTTTAATTGCCATTGCTGAGTCTTAAAAGTTTTTTTGGGGGGGAAGGGGCATGTTTTGGAAAAGAGTCCTTTACCAGAATTGTCTTCTGCAAATTTTTTTTCCCAGTCTGTGACTTTACCTTTCATCCTCTTGACATTGACTTTCGTGGAGTAAAAATTTTAATTTTAGTGCTTTTGGTTTTGTATCTTAAAAAGTGATTGCCTA
The DNA here is from genome assembly GCA_963574415.1 of Tarsius wallacei. Classification (NCBI taxonomy): domain Eukaryota; kingdom Metazoa; phylum Chordata; class Mammalia; order Primates; family Tarsiidae; genus Tarsius; species Tarsius wallacei. The sequence continues at coordinate 110,957 of CAUYQG010258110.1, forward strand.
GCCCTAGCTCATCTAAGATATTCTTTGTATTTTACATTTTGGTACATGCCCACATCAAGAAGATAGAGCAATCTCAAGAAGACAGTCTAATGCCATACCTAAGGGAACTGGAAGAATAAGTACAAACTAAACCCGAAGTTAGAAGAAGAAGAGAAATTGCCAAAATTAGAGCAAAACTAAATGAAATTTAGACAAAAAAATTCAATGAGTCAAAAAGCTGGTTATTTGAAAGAATTAACAACATTGACAGACACTTGGCTGCTTAACAACAGAGAGAGAGAGAGAGATAACTAATCCAAATAAATACAATAAAAATTGCAAAAGGCAACATTACAACCAATCTTGAAGAAAAACAAAAGATTATCAAAAACTACTATAAATAAATATCTGTATAAGTGTAAGCTAGAAAATCTAAAGGAAATGCATAAATTCCTGGAAACACACAACCTCCCAAGATTGAAGCAGGAAGAAACTGAAGCCCCAAAGAGGTTGATAATAAGTCACAAAATTGATTCAGGAATGAAAAACTTATCTACTAAAAAAAAAAAAAAAAAAGAAAGAAAATCCTTGAACCAGATGAATTCACAGCGAAATTCTACCAGATGTAAAAGGATCTTTACTGGTACCAATCTTACTGGAAATATTCCAAGCAAGCAAGAAGGAAGGATTCTCCCCCTAACTCAAAGCCAATATCATCCTGATATCAAAAAAATGGAAAGACACAGCAAAGAAAGAAAACTACAGGCCAATATCCCTGGTGAACATCGATGCAAAATTCTGTGACAAAACACCAGCAAATCGCATCCAACAGCACATTACAAAAATCATTCATCATGACCAGGTGGGCTTTATCCCAGGAGGCAAGGCTGATTTAACATACACACATTAATAGAAGTAATTTGCCCCATAAACAGAAGTAAAACCGAGAATCACCCAGAAAAAATATTTGATAAAAATC
>CAUYQG010258116.1:0-10165 GCA_963574415.1 Tarsius wallacei
ATTTATTTATATATTGGGCCGAGCTCTCACTCTTTTGCCCAGGGTGGAACAATTATGGTTCACTGCAGCCTTGACCTCCTGGGCTTAGGCATTCCTCCTGAGTAGCTGGGACCACAAGTGTGTACCACCATGCCTGGCTAATTTTTAATTTTTTTTTTTTTTTTAATAGAGGTGAGTCTTGCTATGTTGCCTAGGCTGGGCTCAAATTCCCAGGCTCAAGAGAGATTCTGCTGCCTTGGCCTTCCAAAGTGCTGGGATTAAAGACATGAGCCACCACACCCAGCTGTATTTCTGATCTTACTGTATTTATTTTATTTTATATTATTTTATTTTTTAGGTTTCAGTTCTCCTTTGTAACACCATGATCAGATATTTAAGTAATAAGAATTTTCTTTTGCCTTGTTCTTTCTTGGGAATAAGCAGATGGAGAGAGATTAGTCATTTGGAATGTTTCTTCAGCAAAAGATGCTTTAGCTGCTTTTTTTTACTTTTAAAGATGTGGGGTACAATTCAGGGTTAGGTATACAAATGTTCGTTATGTAGGTACCCTTGTTGATGAGGTGTGCCTCACCCTTCCCGGGGCAGATTCCCACTACTGCCAATCCCACTTCCCACCGCCCTCCCAGCAGTTTCCCACTACTGCCGATATTTTTCTTACAGTATTACGATAACTGTTCAAGGTCTGCTTATGAGTGAGAGCCTGTGATACTCAGTTCTTTGTTTCTGTGAAAGATCACTCAGTATTATAGGCTCTAAGTCCATCCAAGTTGCTGTGAAGTTCATGATTTTGTTCTTTATGGCTGCATAATATTCCATCATGTATATGTACCACATTTTAAAAAATCCAGTCCTCTTTTGATGGGGAGCATGGTTGGTTCCATGTTCTTGCTACTGTGAACAATGCTGCAATAAACATACGTGTGCAGGTGTCTTTTTTATAGAGTGATTTGAGTTCTTTCAGGTATATTCTCAGTAGGGGGGTTGCAGGGTCGTATGGAAGGTCGATTTTTAGATCTTTTAGGAATCCTCACGCTGTTTTCCACAGAGGGTATACTAGTTTATACCCCCGCCAACAGTGTAGAAGTGTTCCCTTTTCACCATATCCTCTCCGGCATCTGTTGTTTTTTGAGTTATTGGTGATAGCCATCCTGACTAGAGTGAGGTGGTATCTTAGTATAGCTGGGTGCTATCTCATTTCTTTGATGACTGGTGAGGCTAGGCATTTTTTCACGTATCTGTTGGCTGCTGATATGTCTTCTTTTGAGAAGTGTCTGTTCATATTTTTTGCCCACTTTGTAATGGGGCTGTTTGTTTTCTTCCTTTCAGCATGTTTGTATTCCTTGCAGATCCTGGATGTTAGGCCTTTGTCAGATAGACAGTTGGCAAATATTTTTTCCTAGTCTGTGGGCTGTCTCCCTGTTCTCTTGATGGTTTCTTTGACTTTGCAGAAGTTTGTCAGTTTGATGAGGTCCCACTTGTCTACCTTCTCTCTTATGGCATGGGCCCTTGGGGTTTTGATCAAGAATTTGTTGCTGGCTCCAATTTCCATAAGGGTGTCTCCTGCATTTTCTAAGGTTCTTGTAGTTTGAGGTTTTACATTTAGGTCTTTGATCCATTTATGGTTGATTTTAGTGTATGTTGATAGATAGGGGTCTTGTTTTAATCTTCTGCATATGGTCAGCCAGTTTTCCCATCACCATTTACTGAATAGGTTCTCCTCTCCCCAGTCATTGGTCGTGGAAGATTTGTCAAATATGAATTGGTTGAGAAATTGAGGTTTTGCCTCTGGAATCTCTTGCTCCATTGGTCTATATGCTTGTTCTTGTACCAATACCAGGTTGTTTTGATTATTGTAGCTTTATAATAGAATTTAGTCTGGGATTGTGATACCTCCAGCTCTGTTTTTTTTTTTTTTTTTTTTGCTGAGCATTGCTTTGGTGATTTGTGATAATTTACGTTGCCGTATAAATTTCTGTATTGTAGTTTCCAGATCTGAGAAGAATGCTGCTGTCAATTTAATGGGTATTGCATTAAATCTGTAGATTGCCTTGGGTAGGATGGACATCTTAACAATGTGGATTCTTCCAATCCATGAGCAAGGAATATTTTTCCATTTGTTTGTGTCATCTTTGATTTCTTTGAGCAATGTTTTAGAGTTTTCACTGTAAAGGTCTTTCACATCTCCTGTTAGGAAGATGTCAGGTATTTCATTTATTTGTGGCTATTGTGAATGGGATTGTGCTTTTTATTTGTGCTGTTTGTTTATTGTTGGTGAATAGAAAAGCAGCTGTCTTTTGCACATTGATTTTATACCCTGAGAGTTTGCCAAGGTCCTTTATCAGTGCAAGAAGGTTTTTGACAGATTCCCATGGGTTTTCAAGGTATAGAATCATGTCATCTGCAAAGAGGGATAATTTGACTTCCTCTTTTCCTATTTTGATACCCCATTTTCCTTCTCTTGTCTGATTGTTCTAGCTAGGACTTCCAAAACTGTGTTGAAAAGTAGAGGTGAGACTGGGCATCCTTGTCTTATTCCGGTTTTCAGGGAGTAAGTGGTCTTCTCATAGATGGCTCTTACTATGTTAGAGGTATGTTCCATCTATGCCTAGATGTTTGAGGTTTTTTGTCAAGAAGGGGTGTCAGGTTTCGTCAAAAGTTTTTCCATGTCTGATGATATGATCATGTGGTTTTTGTTTTTACATCTGTTGATGTATTTAATTATGTTTATGGTCTTACGAATGCTTAACCAGGGCTGAAGCCTACTTTTTGAGACGTGTTGTTTGAGACGTGTTGTTGAATCTGATTTGCAAGGATCTTGTTGAGAATTTTAGCATCTATGTTCACCAAGGATATTGGCCTATAGTTCTCTTTCTTTGTTGGATCTTACCTGGTTTGGGTATCAATATGATTTTACCTTTTAAAAATGATTTGGGGAGAGTTCCATCTTTCGTGATTGTCTGGAATACTTTCAGTAGGATTGGTATCAGTTCCTTCTTGAACGTTTGTAGAATTCTGCTGGAAAGCCATCTGGTCCAGGGATTTTTTTTTTTTGACATAGTCAATTTCCTTGGTTGTTATTATTCTATTTAGGGTCTCAATTTCTTCTTGTTTCAGCTTGGGAAGGTTGTGTGATATCAGAAAGTCTTCCATTTCCTTTAGGTTTTCAAGTTTGTTTCCATGTAAGTGTACATAACAGTCTCTGTTAATCTTTTATATTTCTTCAGGGTCAGTTATGACTTGATCTTTTGCATTTCTGATTGTGTTTATTTGGGCCTTTTCTATCTTTTTCTTAGTAAGTCTAGCTAGGGGACCATCAGTCTTTTTTTTTTTAACTGTATAGCTGAGGTCTTGCCAAGTTGCCTGAGCTCAGGCAATCCACTCGTCCTTGACCTCCCAAAGTGCTGGGATTACAGATTGAGCCACTAAGCCCGGCCAAGGGACCATCAATGTTGTTTGTCCTTTCAAAGAACCAGATTTTTGTTTCATTGATTTTTGTGTGTGTTATATTTTCATCTTCTATGTGCTGAGTTTGGCTTTTATTTTGGTGATCTGGATTCTTCTGCTGGAGTTAGGGTTTCAGTGGTGCTGCTTTTCCAGCTGTTAACTTGTGATCTTTCCATTTTCTTCATGTGTATTTGTAGAGATATGAATTCCCCTCATAGAACTGCTTTCATGACATTCCAGAGGTTTTGGTAAGATGTTTCTTCAGTTTCATTTGTTTTCAGGTATCTTTTAATCTCTGTTTTGATTTCCATGTTGACCCAGGAGTTGCTTGGCATCATGCTGTTTAGCATCCATGTCCTTGTGGGTTTGGGGGAAACTTTGTTGTTTTGATATTTATTTTTATTCCACTGTGGTCTGAGAAGATGCATGGCAGTCTTTCAATCTTGTGAAATTTATTTCTGCTTGATTTATGGCCGAGGATGTGGTCAATCTTAGAGTATGTTCCATGTGTTGATGAGTAGAATGTATATTCTGAGGTTGTTGGGTGGAGTGTTCTGTAGGCATTAATTAAGTCCATTTGGTCAAGCATCATGTTGAGGTTCTGGATCTCCTTCCTGATTTTTTGTATTAATGACCTGTCTAGGGTCATGAGGGAGGTACTTAAGACTCCAGCTATAATAGTGTTAGAGTCAATATCTTTTTTCAGTATACCTAAAAGCTGCTTTATGAAAGTTGGTGCTCCTATGTTGGCTGCATATTTGTTTCGGATGGATATTTCTTGTTGATGGTTTGAACCTTTTATCATTATTAGTGACTTTGTGTATCTTTCTAAATTTTTGATAGCTTAAAGGATATTTTGTCTGAAATTAAGATTGTGACTCCTGCTTTCCTTTGTGTTCTCATTGCCTGAAATTTTGTTTATTATCCTGTTACGTGGAGTCTGTGAGTATGCTTTCTGGTGAGATGATCCTCTTGTATACAATATATTGTTTCCTCATGATTATTTTATCTAGTTTGCCATTCTATGTCTTTTCAGTGGTGCATTTAGTCCACTCATATTCAGGCTAATTTTTGAAATGTGAGAGTTTATTCCTGTCATGTGGTTCTTGTTTGTTGTTGTTGTTGCTGTTTGGTTTTTTTTTTTCTTTTGATTTTTGGGTTGATTCATCTGTGTTTTCCATTTTTCTCCTGCATTCTTGTGAAGGGCATTATCATTCTTTTTTTTTTTCTGTATTTAATACTTTCTTAAGTGTTTCTTGTAGAGCTTGTCTGGAGGCAGTGTATGCTCTTAGGAATTGAATATCTGGGAAAGATTTTATTTCTCTGTCACAGATTAAGCTTAGCTTAGCTGAGTAGGTAATTCTTGGTTGGAATTGTTTATTTTTGAAAACTTTTAAGATTGGGTTCCAAGTTGTCCATGCCTGAAGTGTTTATGTGGATAAGTCTACTGCTGTTCTAATTGGTCTTCCCTGTTGGTAGTCTGACCTTTTTCTCTTGCTGCCTTTAGGATTTTTTCTTTTATACCTAGTTTGTGTAGGTGAATTACTGTGTGTCTAGGAGTTGGTCTTCTCATTCGTTGTCTTGCAGAGGTTCTCTGTATCTCTTGTGTTTGAATGGTCGTGTCACTGATGAGCTGAGGGAAGTTTTCTTGGATAATTTCATGGAATGTTTGTTCCAGTGTGGTCTCTGTCTTTCTTTCTGCCTCAGGAAGTCCAATTACTCTTAGGCTCGGCCTATTGAAATAATTGCTCATCTCTCGAAGGTTTTGCTCTGTCTTTTTAACCTTCTTTTCCATGATTTTGATAGTTTGGGTTAGTTCCATATTTTGGTCCTAAAGCTCTGAGATTCTTTCTCCTACTTGTTTAATGCTGATTTCCATGCTTATCAGTTTATTTATTTCATTCATGGTATCCTTTATTGCTGTGATCTCAGTTATCAGTTATCTCAGTTCTTTCCTCTTGTCTCTCCACGATTCTACTTATTCTCCACGACTCTACTTATTCTCTGTATTAATGTCTTGATATTAATGTCTTGGATTTGTGGTTTGAGACCAGTCATTCTGGGGGCTCTTCATTGTTTGCATTCCACAGTCTGTATTCTCAGTGCAGGGGTCTGTGTGAAACCATATTCTTCTTTTGGTTTTTCTTTCTCTACTTCTGTAGATTTTCCTCCCTCCTTCCCCCCTATCACCTTCCTTAATTCTTTTGCTCAGGGATGGGGGTGGGTAGCTTTTACTTCTGTTTGCTCAATCTTTATTCTTTCCTGTGTGGATCCTCTAGCTTTTTCGATTCTGAGGCTGGGGGGCAGCACTTTTTGCATTTTTGAGATTTAATTGAGGTGGGAGCTGAGATTCAGAAACCATCTGCAGATCCCAGTATCTGCTGACAGGTGTGTGAACCCCCTGGAACCCGCTTCCCATTGCCTTACAATCTGTCTGTGCAGTGGGGATATAGGTTTATCCCCGGAGAGCAAAATTAGTTAAGAAAAAGGAAAAGAATAGAGAAAAGGAGGGGGCAAGAGGAAGATGGAGAGAAGAATAAGAGGGAAAACAAACAGGGATATCAACTAACAAATGAGAAGAGGCACAAAGACAGAAGATTTAAAAAATGAAAACATGCAATCATACAAATACAGAAACCAACAAAAAACCCTCTCTGATGTACTCACCCTCAAAAATACCCTTGCAAACAGGAAGTTTTTAAAGACAATAAAATAACAGAAACAAAGCAAGTAAAAAACATGATCAAAAAGAGAAAGAAAGAGCGAAAAAAGAAAACAACAAGAAACAAGCAACAGACAAACAAAGAAACCAAAGCTTGCTCTGAGGTGGTTCCTGTAGGTCCAAATTCCTTTCAGCTCTGCTCTTCAGCCCCTCTCCTCTACTCTCAGCGTAGGCTGATAGCGTTGCTGTCAGCATGAGTCAGTTGCCCCAGACCTACTGTGGGAGGAGGGTGATCAGATCTGGATTCACCCACCTTGCTGCCTGTCAAGTCTCCCTGTATTTCTTATGTATACATTTTGCGTGTGTTTGTGCGTGTGATGTGTGTGTGTTTGTGTGTGTGTGTGTATGTGTTCCACTGAAGAGAAAATAATTTTCCTTCTGTAACCCAATTAAAATTATTCTTGAGAAAGATGATAGATTTTCCTAAGGGATTCTTGGAGCTAGTGGTGACTGTAGGATTCATGTGGGTCCCACAGCTTATGCAATTTTTAGCAAGGAGGTGTATGCCACAAATCAACATTCAGTTCAGGAAGAGGCTTGGCCAAGCAAGGGGCCTGAAGTCTTAGCATCCTTAGTTCCTAGGGTTGATGCCTCTTCTGGACACAGACACAGTGCTCTGCTGGCGTTCTGTGGCCTCTCCCTTCCATTTCCTGTGGAGTCATCTCCCCTGGGAACCCTTTCCAGTCCCACCCAGCCTCACCACTTCCTTTTCTTTTTTAAAACAGTTTTATGGAGATATTATTTACATACTGTAAATTCATCCACACAAGGTGTGAAATTCAGTGGTTTTTACTATGTTTCTAGGTATGTACTACAAGATATATTTCATTACTTGAAAGAGAAGAGCCATTTCTTGTCCCCTCATTCCCTCCAACCCAAAGCAATTCCCCACTTCTTTTCTGTTTTTTTTTTGCCTGTTCTGGACATTTTGTATAAATGGAGTCATTCAATAGGTGTCCTTTGATGTCCAGCTTCCATCACGGAGTGTGGTGTGCTTCTCCAGGGTCATCCTTGTATCTGAGCTTCCTTCCTTATTTTGGCCAAGGCATATTTCACAAGTGCATGGACCACCCTTTGTGTATCTGTTTATCCATTCGTGGACACTTGGGTTGTTTCCACTTTGGTGCTGCTGTGGATAGGGCAGCTCTCAACACTCAAGCTCCCCTCTATGTTTGCAGCACCCCCAACACAAATGCATTTAATGTCTGGGATCCTCAGCTTGACCCTAACAGGACCAATAACTTCCCTCACCCGATGTGGCCCACTGTGTTCTTCCCTATGTTTCCATAGGGAGGTGGCACCAGCAAAAGGTGGCATGTCCAAACTGTCACAGGAGGTGACATTCGATCCCTTACACATGCTCAGCTTGCAAGTCTGACCTGCATACTGATTTTTCTTTCACAGAGAACTTTTACATTTGTTTATATGCCTTCAAAATACTGGTAAGCCACAGGATATACCATCACTGTTTTTAAAGATTCTAGAGAAGAGAAGCATGTTGCCATCTGTCCCTGGTAGGAAATGTGACTTTAGACCAGTCACAGAGGGAACGCCCCTGGGGTAAAATTCTTCTCACTTTGCCCTGGCTGAACTGACTGGATAACTATCTCCACTATCTCTCCCATTTATATAAATTAACATTTAACAGTCTCCAGGTGATGTCTTGAGCAATGATGTCTGGATTTTTGGTGAACTGTCTAAGTCAGCAGGAGAGACCAGTTTTTGCCAAATTTGGTGACAGTGGTTTCATTTTACTGCCTGAGAATAATGATGTGTGGATTTTTGGTAAAGTATTTGAAGACCAAAGATTGCCAAATTTAATGAAAAATTAAGTTCTTAAAAGCAAGATGGGACCCTGTCAAGATTTTGATACCGTGCTCATTGATCTACCAGGTTTATAAAAGCAAAAACTTTCCATTGGAAATGTTTTTTCTTCTTATTTTTATGATTCATAAAAATAGTACTTTATAATATTTCTCTTACTGTCATAAAGTAAAAGAAACATATAAGCACTTTTTTTATGGTAAGTACAACAAAGATTGGACTACACAAAAAGTCACATAGAGCGAGAGAATGAAAACCTGCAGGCTTACCAGCCAGAGATCATTACTGTGACTGTTTTCATGGGTTCACTTTCTTCTTGTGAGTGTACATTATTATTATTATTATTTAACACATATTTCTCATTTTAAAATTGTGGGGTACAGTTAAGGGTTAGGTATACAAATATGCATTGTGTAGGTACCCCTGTTGATGAGGTGTGCCGTTCTGTCCCCAGACAGATATCGACTACCATTAATCCCGCCTCCCTTCCCCTCCCTGCCACCGCATAGTTTCCTGAACTGTCAATCCTTTTCTTATAGTATTACGATAGTTGTTCAAGGTCCACTTATGAGTGAGAACATGTGATACAAAGATCTTCATTTCTGTGGGAGATCACTCAGTATTTTAAACTCTAATTCCATCCAGGTTGCTGTGAAATTCATGATTTTGTTCTTTTTTATGGCTGTGTAATATTCCATCATGTATATGTACCACATTTTTTAAATCCAGTCCTCTTTTGATGGACAGCATCGTTGTTCCATGATCTTGCTATTGTGAACAATGTTGCGATAAACATACATGTGCAGGATATCTTTTTTATAGAGTGATTTGAGTTCTTCAGGGTATATTCCCAGTAGGGAGATTGCAGGGTCATATGGAAGGTCGAATTTTAGATCTTTTAGGAATCGCCACACTGATTTCCACAGAGGCTGCACTAGTTTACACTCCCACCAGTAAAAGTGTTCCTTTTTCGCCACATCCTCTCCAGCATCTGTTATTTTTTGAGTTATTGATAATGGCCGTTCTGACTGGAGGTATCTCAGTGTAGTTTTAATTTGCATTTCCTTGATGACTACCGAGGTTGAATATTTCTTCATGTATCTGTTGGCCACTCGTATGTCTTCTTTGGAGAAGTGTCTGTTCATGTCTTTTGCCCACTTGGTAATGGGGTCATTTGTTTTCTTTCTTTTCAGCACGTTTGAGTTCTTTGTAGATCCTAGATGTTAGGCCTTTGTCAGACATGGTTGGCAAATACTTTTTCCCAGTCTGTGGCCTGTCTCCCTGCTTTCCTGATGGTTTCTTTGGCTTTGCAGAAGTTTGTCAGTTTAATGAGGTCCCACTTGTCTATCTTATCTCTTATGACCCATGCATTTCGGTTTTTGCCCAGGAATAGGATACCAGTTCCAACTTCCATAAGGGTGTGTCCTACATTTTCTAAAGTTCTTATGGTTTGAGGTTTTACATTTATGTCTCTGATCCATTTAGAGTTAATTTTTGTGTATGGGGATAGAGAGGGGTCTTGTTTGAATCTTCTGCCTGTGGTCAGCCAGTTTCCCCAGCACCATTTACTGAATAGATTGTCCTCTCCCCAGTGGTGGGTAGTGGAGGCTTTGTTGAAGATGAGTTGGATGAGAAAGTGAGGTTTTGCTTCTGGAATTTCAATTCTATTCCATTGGTCTATATGCCTGTTCTTGTACCAGTACCAAACTGTTTTGATTATTGTAACTGTATAGTAAAGCTTAAAGTCTGATAGTGTGATACCTCCTGCTTTGTTCTTTTTGCTGAGGATTGTCCTGGCTATTCTTGGTCGTTTGTGTTTCCATATGAATTCCTGTTTTTTCTAGATCTGAGAAGAAAGTTGCTGGTAATTAGATGGGTATTGCATTAATTCTGCAGATTACCTTAGGTAAGATGGACATCTTCACAATGTTGATTCCTCCAATCCATGAGTATGGGATATTTTTCCACGTGTTTGTGTCATCTTTGATTTCTTTGAGCAGTGTTTTGTAGTTTTCATTGTAGAGGTCTTTCGTGTCTCTGGTTAGGAAGATGCCAAGGTATTTAATTTTCTTTGTGGCTATTGTGAATGGAATTGTACTTTTAATTTGGGTTTCTGTTTGTTTATTAGTTGGTGTAAAAAAATACGATTGTCTTTTGCACATTGATTTTATACCC
>CAUYQG010258119.1:0-14764 GCA_963574415.1 Tarsius wallacei
TCACATACCTCTCTCAATCCACATACCCCTCTGCAACTATATGCCCACCTCTTCATCCACATGCCTTCCTTCTCAACCAGACTCTTCCACTCATCCACATTCCCTGCTCCTCCTCCATAGACCCTCTTCTCAACAACTTAAACTTTCATCATCCACACAATCCCCTCCTATTCCACATACCCTCTTCTCATTTACAGACCCCTCCTCATCAACAGATCCTCTTCTTCATCCTATTATCCTCATTCACATGCCCTCTTCTCATCCACATACCCTGCTCCTTGTCCATATATATTTTCTTCATCCGCACAACCTCTTCCGCATCCACAGACCCTTGTTCTCACACAGACCTTCCTCTTTCCCCACAGACACTCTCCACATTCACAGACCCACCTCCCAGCCCCATACCCCCCTACTCCATGTACCCTCATTCTCCTCCACTACACTACTTCTCAGTCGCATACCCTCTCTCTTCATCTATGTACCCTCCTCATCTTCATATCTTCTCATCCGCATACACTATCCTCTTCCACATACACACTGCTCATTCATGTGCCCTCCTCCTTATTCACATACTTTCCACCAATCGCCACATCTACCTATCCACAAACCTTATCCTTATCCACAAACCCTCTCTTCATCTACATATACCCTCCCCATTTACATACACTCTTCCTCATCCAGAATACCCTCCTTCTCATCCACATACCCCCCTCCTCATCCACATTCCTTCCTCATCAGCTACATACTTTCATTCTAATCCCCACATCCTCCTCCTCATACACATACCCTCTCATCATCCATGTACATTTATCCTCATTCTCATACCTTGGCCCTCATCCATATATCCTCCTCCTCTACATACCCTCTCTCATCCACATACCTTCTCTTCATCCACATACTCCCTCATTCACAGACCTTCCTCCTCCTCAATCCTCCTCCTCACCCACTACCCTTTCTTCATTCCCATATCCTTCCCCTTATCCACATACCTTCCTCCTCATTCACATACTCCCTACTCATCTCCATACCCACTATTCATCCACGTACTCTCTCCTCATCCACATATCATCCTCCTCATCTTCAGACCCTCCTCTTCATCCCATTACCATCCCCTCATTCACATATCCCCTCCTTATCCACATACCCTCCTCCTCATCCACATACCCTCTCTCTATCCACATACCTGTCTTCTCATCCACTTACCCTTCCTCATATCCACTGTTCCCCCTTCTCATCCCCATACCCTCTCCTCATTCACATACTGTCTCCTCATCCACAGACTCTGCTCATCATACACAGCTTACTGCAGCCTCAAACTCCTGGGTTCAAGCAGTCCTTCTGCTTCTGCCTCCCAAGTAGCTGGGACTACAGGCACATGCCACCATGCTCTGCAATTTTGTTTGTTTGTTTTTGTAGAAACAGTGTCTCACTATGTTGCCTAGGCTGGTCTCAAACTCTTGGGCTCAAGCTGTTCTCTTGCCTCGGTCTCCCAAAATGCTGGGATTACTGGCATGAGCCATTGCTCCCAGTCTAAAGCAGATGTTTATTAAAAGCAAGTTTCATCTAAAAAAAATTTCAGGGTGTGGTTCTTTGTTGTTGGAATTGTATTGCATAGAGTCATTTTTTAAATAACAGTTAATTTTTTTATAAGTAAAAATTTCTTGCACAACCACAGTGCATCACGTGCAAAATTCTATTAAGGACAAAGGAAGAGTAAAAGAAGTATTAAAGATGTTCTCTCTTATATTAAGGAATTTACAATAAAGCTATAGACAGAAGATCTCATGGGTCTTTTCCAATATTTGAAGTAGGCACCCAAGAAGATAATCAGAAGTTAAATAAAACCCTGTCCATGCAACTCAGGTGTCAGTCCTGCCTTCTTGATGTCTCCTAGGGAATGCTGAAAGCCTGAAACTTCCATTTTTTAGATTCCCCTGTACATGGGGAGGCATCTGAGAAATTATTGGTGGGTGAAAGACCAGGGGGAACCATTCTTCCCCAAAGCACATGAACATGTACAGACGCAGATAGCTAACATCAATGTTTGCCCGTGGTTTCTCATTTGTTTATTTTTCACACACTTATATACCATTTACTATTGTTGTTATCTGAGAGTCAGAATCAGTGCTAAAAGATGGGCGATGGCTTCTCTGTGATTCCTGCCTCCTGTCATTCCTGTATTTTTTTTTTAAACTTCAGAGGTTGTATAAGTCCCTAGCTCACAGTAATAAATATCTTACTCAAATTACTTAGGGGGTTCCTATTTTCCTGACTAATAGAAAGTGACTGACAGTTTCTCATTTGTTTATTTTTCACACACTTATATACCATTTACTATTACAAGCTAGGCACAGTGCTTTACAAGTATCAACAAATGTAATCCTCATTATAACCCTATGAAATAAGTATAATCAACTAGGTGTGGTGCCTCACATCTGTAATCCCAACACTTTGGGAAGCCAAGGCAGAAGAATTATTTGAGTTCAGGAGTTTGAGACCACCTGGGCAACATAGTGAGACCCTGTCTCTATTTTTTTTTAAAAAAAGGAAAGTAATAAGTATGATTATGATTATTTGTTCCTAATAGGCACAGAGAGATTAGTGTAAGTTTTCTGAGGCCATAGAGCTAGTAAGTTGTAAAGCTCAAATGTTTGTCTCCAGAGTGCATGCTTTTATTCTTTTTGCTGTTGTTGTTGTTGTTGAGTTAGGATCTCACTCTGTCACCCAGGCTGGAGTGCAGTGGCGTGATCATGGCTCACTGAAGCCTCTACCTTCTGGGCTCAGACACTCCCTCCACCTCAGCCTCCCGGGTAGCTGAGACTACAGGCACACACCGCCATGTCTTGTTACTTTTTGATTTTTTGTTTTTGTTTTGTAGAGACATGGTCTTGCTATGTTGTCTAGGGCTGGTCTCGAACTCCCGGGCTCAAGCAATCCTCCCACCTCAGCCTCCCAAAGTGCTGGGATTACAGGCATGAGCCACCATGCCCAGCCATGTTTTTCTTCTTATAATTTTTACAAATAATGCCTGGAAGGCTATATTAGTCTGCTCAGGATGCCATAACAAAACACCATAGATTGGGTGTTTAAACAACAGAATTTTAATTTTTCATAGTTCTAGAAGCCAGAAGACCAAGGTCAAAGTTCTGGCAGATTCAATTTCTGGTGGAGGCTCTCTTCCTGACTGGCAGACAGTTGCCTTCTTATCATGTCCTAACAGGGTCTTTTCTTGATGCAAGTGCCACAGGAAGGAAGAAAATGAGCCTTCTAGTGTCTCTTCTTATAAGGATACTAATCCTACTGGATCAGGGCTCCACCTTTATAACATCATTTAACCTTAATTACTTCCACAGAGGCTTCAAATACAGTCACATTGGGAGTTAGGGCTTCCACATTTGAAGCTGGGGAAGACATAAACACTCAATCCATAACAGACCAAAATAATGCCAACAAACCACCTTGGCTACTATTAATAAGTTATGAGGCACAACAAATGCAGTGTTTCTTTTCCTGGGCTTTAAAGGAAATACCTGGTTCAAATCTTTTGATCTCTCTATATTGTAGAAACTTGCTGAAGTTATTTTTGATCTGTCTAAGCCTCAGTTTCCCCATCTGAAAACAATAATAACTATTTTTCAGGGTTGTATTAAATAAAATAATACAGAATTTATAATCTAATACCAACCACATAGATACTCGGTATGTCTTTGCTCCCTGTTGTGAGTTCTCACCAAAAGATGGTTCTCAACATGGTGGATTCATCCTAGTCATTCTGCAGCAGTATCCTCATCATTGAATATCTGTTAACTACTTTCAGTCATATTAAGGGGATGTCGTAGTTGGGTACACTCTTCTGTTCCACCTGTTTGAGTAGGCCTTACTCTGTATTAGAGACTGGCAAGGTGGAGACTACATTTCCCAACTCATATATGGCTTGGGGTCCACATGCACTGGCTTCAGCCACACAGCCACATCTATACCATATGTGAGGACAGACAAGACAGAGGCCTGTTTCTGCTGCTTGGTGGAGGCATGGATTCCTCTGGGGCTGGTCTAGTAGAGAGGCAGGGAAAGGCTGGCTTTGCCATGCACATTATAGCTAAAGCTGTGCCATCCCAAGCCCAAAACAGAGAAGCAGCTTCTGGATTTTCTGAATTCATCATGGGGGCTGGTTCTGTGATGTTCTTGAGGTTAGTTCTGATTCTTAGCCAGACTCAGCTGCTCCAGCCTTTGTGGTGATTTTGTGCACCTGATTCCCTGTGTAAATCTCTTTCTGTATGTGTTAGAGTCATTGCTGTCTGAAGCTGAGCCTGACTCAGATGGAGACTCAGAAATAGGAGAAAAGTTACATGGTGAGGAAATAAGTTGCATGGAAGCAGGACTTTTTCGTATTTGCTTGTCACAGTACCCCCCAATACCTAAAGTTATGCCCAGCATAACAACTCAGGAAATATTTGTGAAACTGTTGAGTACATTGGTAATTAAATTTTTGCCCCCTTATTAGTTATTTGTTGTTACCTAACAAATTTCCCTAAACTTAGTGGCCTTAAGCAGCACACATTTGTTATTGCCTAGCTTCTATGGGTCATGCATCCGGGAACAGCTTACTGGCTGAGTCTGGATCAAAGTCTCTCACAAGGCTACAGTCATCCCAAGGCTGATCTTTTTCCAAGTTCACTCATGTGGCTGTTGGCAGGAGGCCTCAGTTCTTTGCTATATGGACCTCTCCATAGGCTGCCTGAGTGTCCTCACAATAGTGCACTCCCGGAGTTTCCCTACAAGACAGCTGATGACTTTCTACAGAGAAAAGATAGAAAAAAAAATATATATATATATAGAGAGAGAGAGAGAGAGAGAGAGATACTCCCAAGACAGAAGAAGGTGCAATCCTAATCTCAGAAGTGACATCTCATCTCATAGGATGATTATTATAAAAACAAACAAGCAAATAGACAAATAACAGTAAGTAACAAGTGGTGGGGAAGATGTAGAGAAATTGGACCATTTGGGCGCTGGTGCTAGAAATTTAAAATGGTGCAGCTACTATGAAAAACAATTTGGGGCCAGGCTTGGTGGCTCAGCCTATAATCTCAGCACTTTGGGAGGCCGAGGTGAGTGGATTGCCTGAGCCCGAGGGTTCGAGACCAGCCCAGGCAACTTGGCGAGACCTTGTGTCTACAACAAATCAAAAATTAGCAGGGCACAGTAATGCGTCTGTAGTTCTGGCTACTTAGAAGGCTGAGGCAGAAGGATCGCTAGAGTCTAGCAGGTCAATGCTGGGGTGGCCGTGAGTATGCCACTGCACTCCAGCCTGGACAATGGAGTGAGACTCCAACTCAAAAAGAAAAAGAAAAACAATTTGGAAGTTTCTCGAAAAATTAAAAACAGAATTACCATATTATCCAACAATTCTACTTCTGGGCATATATTTGAAAAAAATGAAAACAGGTTCTTAAAAAGGTATCTGTGCACACACGTTCCTAGTAGCATTATTCTTAATAGACAAAAGGTAAGAACAATCCTAGTGTCCATTGACAGATGACTGGATAAACTAAACATGGCACATACATAAAATAAAATTTCAGCTTTGAAAAGGAAGAAAATTCTGACACATGAACCTTGAAGACATTATGCTGTGTAAAGTAAGCCAGTCGCAAAAGGACAAATGTTGTATGATTCTACTCATACAAAGTTCCTGAAGTAGTCAAATCCAGAGTCAGAAAGTAGAATGTTGGATGCCAGGGACTGTGGAAGAAGGATGGGGAGTGAGAGTTTTACGGGGACAGAGGTTCAGTTTGGGAAGATGAAAATGTTCTGGAGATGGATGGTGGTAATGGTTGAATGCACATAAAGTTACTGAATTGCACACTTAAAAATGATTTTAATGATACATTTTGTTATGTATATTTTACCACAATTTAAAAAAACACAAGAAAGAAGTTATATCTCATCACTTCTGCTATATGCTATTGGCTAGAAGCTCATGACTAGATCTAGTCCACACATAAGGAGAGAGGAATTAAACTCCACCTCCTGAGGGAAAATGC
Source organism: Tarsius wallacei (assembly GCA_963574415.1). Taxonomy (NCBI): domain Eukaryota; kingdom Metazoa; phylum Chordata; class Mammalia; order Primates; family Tarsiidae; genus Tarsius; species Tarsius wallacei. The sequence goes on from CAUYQG010258119.1 coordinate 6,048, forward strand.
ATCAAAGAATTTGCAGCTATATCTTTAAAACCATCACATCCTTTAAAGGCTTCCATCCCAAAATAGACAAAATTGGCAGAAAGATTTTAAAAAATACTCAAACTGTTAGAATAGGTATTTAGAAAACTGGCGAAAGAACAATGAGAAAGTTGCTGGTCTACAGTGGACAATGGGTCAAAAAAACTATTATAGCATGGCGAACAACAAGACATGTAGAACAGGTCATCAGGATTTGACTAAAGACCCATGGTCAAGCATATCTTGATAAGAACAGAACTTGGGAGTCCTGGGATGGCCGGCCCTCAGTACATGCACAGGATAGGCACAGACTGTCCTCTAGGTGACCTCGGGATGAATATGATTATATTGACATAAAATTATCCTAAAAGAGTCACCCACTCCCATCATACACTGAGCCATGCCAGTTCTGACTAAGCCCATACTGTCAAAAACACCCCTCGTCCGACGTGTATGTGGAGTATAGTAAAGGAGTGGACAAAAGACCCCACATGTGCAGAAAACTCCAATGAAAGAACACTTGGTTGGAGATCAGCCCATGCAACATGGTGAGACCTTGTCTCTACAATAAATCAAAAATTAGCAGGGTATAGTAGCACGTGCCTGTAGTTCCAGCTACTTGGGAGACTGAGGCGGAAGGATCGCTGGAGCCCAGCAGGTTGACGCTGGAGTGGCCGTGAGTGTGCCACTGCACTCCTGCCTGGGCAACAGAGTGAGACTCCAACTCAAAAAAAAAAGAAAGAAAGAAAGAACAGTCACCATAAGCCCTGGGCAGCCACTCTGTGCAGCCTGCCTACTCGCTCCTTTACCTGAATGTTCTTTCTTTTTCTGCAATAAAATCTATCCTTTGCTTTACCCTAAATTGGCTCTGAATTCTTTCCTGGCGGAATTCAGGAACCGAGGAATTCATGACTGTCCCTCTGGTAACAAACTACTTGCCTAAAGTACTTGCCACAAACTTCTTCCTGTGTGGACTTTATGCAAAGACTGACCCACCAGGCAAGGAGCGTGTGTGTGCCTCGTGTTGTCACTAGTATTTACCAGTGATCTGCTTACACTTGGGGTCAGGAAATCTGAACTGGTTTATTGCATAGAATAAAATACTGATATAGAGATTAGTAGACATATGAAATATTCCATCCAAACTCAGTGAGTGAAAATTCTTTTAGAAAGAAGATTCTTATTTATTTATTTAAAAGATGTGGGGTACAATTCAGGATTAGGTATACAAGTGGACCTTGTACAGGTAAAGTTTGGGCCTCCCTTTGGTCCCTACTTTGCCTGGTTTGAGATCAGATACCCTTATTGATGTTGTGCCCCACCCCCACCCCCACCCCAGAAGAATTCCACTACTGCCAATCCCTTAGAAAGAAGACTCTACTGTTAATGATTTCAAATCAAAGATAAGTCCCTAAAGAGCTGCATTTGAAGTTTTAGCCACACAATTCACAACATCTGTGACAAAATTTGTAATCTGCATGAATTGCTAGGTGGTATCAAGATAGCATGTTCCAGAGGCATCTTTCTGGGTTATCTTGTGCTCTCTACACACACCCAAACCACAGAATGGAATGGGGTAGCCACAAGCTCGGTGGAGAGGGTGGGATGCACGGTGGCATTTCTATCAGCCTCTATCTGTTGCTTTACTAATGCCCTTAAAATTCTGTGCAAGATCATAATCAAATAGAGAACACTCTACTTCTTCCCAAAGTCATATGTTTACACACATGCTTTTAATAACTTATCTTAAGTAGTTTAATTTTTTGTGTGTATAATGAGAATTTTATTTTTTTCCTTTCAGGTGTATTCATCTGTCTCTCCCTACATTTCTTTTCCTTTTTGAGGAGAGAGGCTTCAAGCAGTTTCCAATTTAAGGGAACACTGCACAGGATTTTTTTGGTAATATTGTATTTGTTTTCCTTCCTCTTCTTTCTTTCCTCAGAGTGTATTGCAGAAGAGATATAGCTATTTCTCAATTTTAAACAGTTGCTTTCCGGGGAGACAAATCAGCAAGAGAATACTCTTAAACAAACAAAAAAGATCAGTACCTTTTCTCTTGATTTTTAATTTTTCATTTGTGATTTGACACACCTAGAGTTATACTTCCTCCAGGAGACAACAGAACTTCATCAAAAGAATTGCACAGGCTGGGTTCGGTGACTCAGCACTTGTAATCCCAGCACTTTGGGAGGTCGAGGCGAGTGGATTGCTTGAGCCCGCGGGTTCGAGACCAGCCCAGGCAACTTGATGAGACTCGTCTCTACAATAAATCAAAAAATAGTTGGGTGTGGTAGAGCACACCTGTAGTTCCAGCTACTTGGAAAACTGAGGAGGAAGGATCTCCGGAGCCCAGCAGGTCGACGCTGCAGTGGCCATGAGCGTGCCACTGCACTCCAGCCTGGGCAATGGAGTGAGACTCCAACTCAGAAAAAAAAAAAAAAAAAGAGTTGCACATAAATTACAGCCAATTTTACCAAGACTGAGATTTCTGTGAGGAGCTGCCTGCTTTATATACTTTTTTCAGATTATTTTTCTTTCAGAATTCCTCCCCACTCCCCCAATTGAGACTAAAGGAATTGACTCTCTTCTATCCATCTTTCGTGGTCACCAACAGTTTTCCCGTCAAAGGAGACCTTTGCTCCTCCTCCCCCCCATTCCTGTACAAGCACAGGTTCCCTGCAAGGTTGAAAAGTTTGTTTTTTATCTTTGTTGGAGGGGTGGGGGCAACTGGGAGGCATTTTCTTTTTTGAGTCAGAGTCTCACTCTGTCACCCAGGCTGGAGTGCAGTGGCATGATCACGGCCACCCCAGCGTTGACCAACTGGGCTCAGGTGATCCTTCTGCCTCAGCCTTCCAAGTAGCCGAAACTACAGGCATGCACTTCCATGCCTGGCTAGTTTTTTTGTTTATTGTAGAGATGAGGTCTTGCCAATTTGCCCAGGTTGGTCTCAAACCCGTGGGCTCCAGCAATCCTTGCCTTGGTCTCCCAAAGTGCTGGGGTTACAGGCTTGAGCCACTGTGCCCTACCGGGAGATATTGTTTTATCAGAATGAAATTTGCTAATGTGTGTTTTTCCACTCCCTGGCTAGAGAAGGAGGTTATAGGAATAAAATGAAATTACTACTGAAAGTTTAAAAATTACTGGCAATGAATTGGGGCTCAAATGATCAGGGTTGTTACCAGACTTCACATCTTGCCTGGCAAGTGAGAGACTTGCACTGGGTAACTGACATAACCTCTTGGACTCCAAGGTCACTTTCCTATATTTCTAGACCTTTCATTTTTAAAGGTTGTAATTGTCAAAATAAAAGTAAACAAGAATTACTAGTTTAATCATTTATTTTATAACATTAGCTCAATATGAACAGTAAGCAATCAGAAGTCTCTCGAAAAATTGTGCCATATCTAAGACAGTTGCAAAATAACTACCAGCGTTAAGGTTATGTCCCACCCCCTAGGAAGTGGACTCAAGATGGAGAGTAGTGTGCAGGACCCTTATCAGGGAGTGTTCCAAGGAGTTTGCCTCAGAAAGGGAGGGAAACTAGGGAAGGGTTAGGCAAAGAGAAAAGTTGGGATGGGGTAAACTCTTGACAAAAGCTTCTGTGGGCACCACAGAGAGCTCTGAACCTAGGAAGGGTCTTCAGAGCTATCCCAGTTGAGTGAGAAGCTAAGTCAATCAGTTACTGGACATGGGCCACTTGGCAAGGGTAACCTTGGGAGAGGTGCTTGTTTTCAGCTGGGGCAATTCCCAAGGAGGTCAATAGCTGAGAGCTGTCCCGTGGCATCCCTCCCACAGCTGTGCAACTGAGGTCTTCATTCCTGAATGGGGATTGGGGAGGTACATTATAGTGTACACTCCAATTGTCATACTCTTTTGCAAGAAGAGCCCACCAAATTGTGAGTCTGAAAGTGGAGAACTCAAATAAACCTGTGGTGAGGTCATCTTTATGGTATAGGCAGAAGACTTGTGCCTCATGGCTGGTCCACAGCTACTGGGCAAGCTCTGACCACAGCAGCCAGAAAAAGAAGAGTAGAGAAGGGTGTTCATAATCACCTCCTTCTTCTCCAAGTCTCCTCCATTGTTCTGACTTCTCTGGTTGGCAACTCAGCTGACTTCCCTGCCCCTCACCCTGGCACAGGGAAGACTTGACTTTCCAGCTGGGATTAAGGAAGACCCTACACCATGCCTGCATTTACATCTCTTCCAGTCTTATATCTGCCCTCAAGTGTCAGCCAAACAAATCCTTCACTTTTTTCCTGCCTACGCCCTTCTTACTGCCCTTTTGTGATGCATGGCCCAAGGGGCCATTTTTCTGGAAATATAATTTCTTCTGCCTCTCTTAAGAGGTTGGAGGTCTAGCAGGGTAGCACAGCTATTCCTATACCCTTGACCAAAGAACAGTCCTCCTCTAGCAGGAATGGTCATCCTCTTCGACCAAGTGCACAGCTTCAGGAGGGATACACATGGAGTGATAAGGAAGGAAGGGGACAACTGCCTGGTCAGCCAGATCAGCCAAATCAACCTTGGAGATCAATGGGGTAACAGATGTCATGACCAGACCACCCTCACATCTTTTTCTGCCTCTCTTTTTCCTCTCCCACTCTATCCAATTGACTCTGAGCTCAATATCTTTTTATGGGTATATGGCTTTCAAGAACCTCCCTCTCCCCCCCATGTTCTTCTAATGCCATTTTGAGAGGAGAGAGATCAAAAGTAAACATTGTCTTCTGGCATTCTAGAATGATTTGTTTCAAACTCACAAATATAAACAGAGGAATAAGGTAGAACCTCTTCAAACCCATGATAAATGACTACTTTTATGCCAGAATGAGAGAATGTATTCATATTTCCCTTCAAAGTTTCCTTCTGGAGTTGAGCTTTGTAAAGATGCATATTAGAATCTATTTCAGGTTCTGTGGCTTGTTTACATTTATAGAATAATCTTTTCACTTTATATCTTATTTGAAATCTTTGGATTTGAGCACTGAATTTAGTCATTTTAGTCTGACTGGAATCAAGTAGGGCTTTATGTGTCTGCCATGGAAAAACAGTTGGTATGAGTGTGTGAGGAGGAGCTGAATGTGAGTTCAGATTATTTTTTATCTTGTTAGAGAGATAAGAAATTTAGAGAAGCTGACAGAACTTGATGAGATAAAGGATCCAATGTTGAAATCAGAAGGTTTTCTTCTATTTTAAAAGGAATGTTAAAGTAATGAGAGAGAAGAAAGTACAAAGAGCAAGCACTGCATAAAGGAAGGAAAAGGAAGCAACGATCTGTAAGCCATGCAAAGGGATCTCTCAAAGAAAAAGAAGCAATAGTCTCGTGAAGGCATCAATTCAATCTCTTAACTCTAATTCATACAGTTTATGATTTGCATTTCTGTCTTGTTTATGAGAGACAATATTAATTTTTAACTTTTTTGTTATCTTAGAGTTTCCAGTAAGTTTTGTGCTAGTAACAATGCATGCTGAGAGCCCATTTATGATAAAAGCAGTGTGACATAGCCACAAGCCCCAACTGTTATGGTCTTAAGACTTTTACTTCTTACCTTGTCTGTAAAAAAGAAACGAAGGACAAACGAGGCAACAGATGCTCAGGAGATGTCATCTGTCTCTCATTGTTATGTGGCTATTCAGCATCAAAGGCAGTGTGTCTCTAATCTGAGTATGTGTTATTCCAAAATTCTCACTCTTTCTGACACTCCAGCTCAACTCCTAAAAACGATTTCTGAGTAAATGCCAAAAACCTGTTGTTAAAAAGGTAGACTTGAAAAGATTGAAGGAAATGTCAGAGTCGGATTCTTATGAAGCAACTGGATTTCAGAAAAATACATTAGGGGAAAGGAAACAAAGACTTTTAGTTGAGGAAAGAATATCTGATTTTTGAAGGGATTATGGGATTCTAAATACAGTGTATGTGCAATTCTATAATAAAAGAGTTCATAGATTGCAACATTCTGAAAGATATCTAAGACACCAAAAAGGTTTAGTTTATATGCTAGGAAGAGGCCAAGATGGCCGACTGAGGACACCACACAATTAAAGCTCTCCACATATGGGCTTTTGGGGTTGACCTAAAAACCCAAGTTAGGTCTATCAGATGGCCACCTGGGAACACAGAGGATGGATGGTGCCAAGCCCTGGACAGCCCTGGAAACAACCCAAATGTGAAAACAGGAGAGCACCTTTGAAGATAGATGGGTGAGTGAGCTTTTCTTCTCTACATACCTCACATGAGCTTCTGCCAAGGGGGGGATAGTTCAGGAACCAGCACTCCCCCCTCATTCCTCCCACACCAGCCAGGCACAGAAGGCTTCCCTGGATAGAGACAGAAACACTGGCAGGTCCCACATGGAACCCAGGGAACCTCAGTGCCCAGGAGTCTGGCTGCAACTGCTGGTCCTCACCCAATAGGCAGCCTTAGCAGAAAACACCCTGTGAAGGGAGCTTGTGCCATGCAGGCACACTCCTCTCCCTCCCTCCCCAGGACCAGCAGGGGTGATGCAACTGATTCAGGAAGGTTTCTCCAGTGGTGGCAGCCCTTGTGGCCCTAGGACAGGGCTGCAGAGGCAACTTGACCTCAAGAGACTGCCATTGTGGTTATAGGCCCTCCCATAGAGCAGGGTGGCGTCTAAGGGGCCAGGCAACTCTACACAGCAGGTGGCAGTAGCCCCGCCCACCCACAAACAAGAAAAAATAACAACTCTCATTGCTTCCCTTCTACCCAGCACAGAGTTTACAGACCATACAAATCAATAACAGAACCTAAAAAGCAAAGCAGTCTCTTAACAGCAATGTGACAGGAACAAACTCCCACATACTGGTTATTAACTTAAATGTAAATGGGTTGAATGCACCACTCAAAAGGTACAGAGTGGCAAATTGGATAAAGAAGCATGATTCATTCTTCTGCTGCCTTTAGGAAACCCATCTCACTGCAGAGGACACCCACAGGCTCAAAGTAAATGACTGTAAAACCATCTTCCAGCAAATGGAAAACAAAAAAGAGCAGGAGTAGCTATTCCTATATCAGACAAAACAGATTTTAAACCAATAAAAGTACAAAACAAAACAAAACAAAACCTAAGAGAGGACATAAACAGCCATACATTAATAGTTGGAGACTTTAATACTCTGCTAACAGCCTTAGATAGATCAGCGAGGCAAAAAACTAACAAGGAAACCCAGACCTTAACTTGACACTGAACCAGTTGGGCCTAATAGCTATCTACAGAACACTCAACAACCACAGAATATATATTCTTCTCATCAGCACATGGAACATACACTAAGTTTAGTCACATACTCATATATAAATCAAGTGTGAACAAATTTCAAAAGATCAAAATCATACCAGCAGAAGAAATATAATTTCTTCTGCCTCTCTTAAGAGTTTGTTTGGAGGTCTAGCAGGGGAGCACAGCTACTCCTGTACCCTTGACCAAAGAACAGTCCTCCTCTAGAGGGAATGGTCATCCTCTTCAACCAAGTGCACAGCTTGTCAAATAACAGTGGATTAAAAATAAATATCATCACCAATAGGAACACCCCCAAATACACAAATACATGGAAAATTAAACAACATGCTTCTAAATGACTTTTGGGTTAACACAGAAATCAAGGCAGAAATAAAAAGATTCTTATAAACAAATGAAAACAAAGACACAATATATCAAAACTATGAAAGCAAAGTTAAGAGATAATTTTTTTAGCATTGCATGCACATATCAAAAAAATTAGGGGGCTCTCAAGTAAACAGTCTAATGTGGTACCTAATGAAGCTGGAAAGACAAGAGCAATCAACTCTTATAATGGATAGAAAGATAAATTATTAAAATAAAGTCACAGTTGAATGAAATATAGAAAAAAAATTCATACAAAGTATCAATGAGACAAAAGTTAGTTCTTTGAAAGGATAAATAAGGTTGATAGACACCTGACCATATTAATGAGAGAGAGAGAGAGAGAGAGAGAGAGGGATAATTTGAATAAACACAATTAGAAATTTAAAAGGTGATATTACAACTGGCCCTGAAGAAAGCAGAGATCATCAGAGATTATTACGAACATCTGTAAGTGAATAAACTAGAAAATCCATAGGAAATAGAAAAATTTCCTGGCATCACCTAACTTCCCAAGATTGAAATAGGAAGAAATTGAAACTCTAAACAGTCCAATAACAATTCAAGAAATCAACTTAGTAATAAGAAACCTCCCTGTCGAAAGAAGCCCTGGTCAGATGGTTTCTCAGCAGATTCTATAAAATGTATAAGAAAGAAATGATACCAATCCTAATGAAAGTATTCCAGGCAATTGAGAAGGAAGGAATTCTTCCTAGCTAATTCAATATGGCCAATATCATCCTGATATCCCAAAATAGCAAAGATCAAACAAGGAAAGAACACTACAAGCCAATTTCTCTGATGAACATAGTTGCAAAAATTCTCAACAAGATTCTGGTAAATTGCATCCAGCAGCACATTTCTTCTTATTTTTTTTAACTTTTGGTTTTCTTTTTTTAAATTTTAAATATGTACAATTCAGAGTTAGGTATTCAGATGTTCATTATGTAGGTACCCTTGTTGATGAAGTGTGCCCCCCTCCCCTGGTATTTTTAGTGTTTTTAATATCTGCTCCCTGTCTGAGTTTGGGCAGCCTTGAGCTGTGGTGACTCCCCCAACCTGGAGGGCAGTGCCAGC
>CAUYQG010258126.1:0-17380 GCA_963574415.1 Tarsius wallacei
TGTGTGTGTGTGTGTGTGTTTTCTTTTTCCTTTGTGCACAAATGTGTATGTAAGGGTTTGATCTGGATGTCCCCCACCTTTTCTTCTTCTTCTTTTGTTATTTCTTTCTCTTTCTTTTTTTGTTTTCTCTGTATGTGTGTACATGAATGATTGAGTGTTCCTCTTTCAGGTTTATTTGTTTGTTTTTATTCTTCTCTTCTTTTAGTTTAATGTGTGTGTGAATGTATGTGTGAGGGTTTGTTTTGAATTCCTTTTCTTTTCCTCTTTTCTTTTTTCCTTTTGTGTTTTGTGTGTATGTGTGTGTGTGTGTGTGTTTAATTGTTTTTTACTTTGGTTTCTGCTTTTGTTTTTCTTTTCTCTCTCTCTCTCTCTCTCTCTCTCTCTCTCTCTCTCTCTCTTTGGTCTGTATTATTTCATTCTACTTTTCTCTGTTGTCCTCATTGCTGTTACTGTATCTTGGACTCAGGGGGTATACACACATACCCATTAGGTCATCATATAGAGTGGTGGTGAGGAGTGGGTCTCAGGGAACCCATACCACAATCAGTGAACATAGTGATCTGAAAGTAGTTTCTGAATCCTAGCTCCCTATCCTCCATCTTATTTGGGTCTCAAAACTACAGGAGACAGCAAAACTTCCCACCCACAGCCCTGTTTCAAAACAGAACAGATTCAGAGCCCTGATCAAGGAAGAATAGGTGGCTGAGCAAACACCAAAAGTGAAAGCCTCTCCCACTGCCACTGAATAATGGAACTGAAGAGAAAAGAAAGAGATCTGTCACAAATGAGGAAAAATCAATGGAAGGACACAGATAATTTCCAGTATAACAAAGAGAAAACACCTTAAAAATCAGAGAAGAATAAAAAAGCAAAAACAAACCAACATTAAAAAACAAACTGAAATACAAACAGTCACTCTTTCACATATGCACAAAAACATAGATCTATCCTGATTTGTAAAAAACCATAGAAAGAAAACTCAGAAAGAAAGAACCAAGACACCAAGAGATGTGTGATTATATCAAGAGGCCAGACCTATGCCTGATTGGTTTTCCCCACTAGGTAGTCTGACCTTTCTCTCTTGCAACCTCTAGGATTTTTTCTTTTGTGTCTAATTTGTGTAGGCAAATTACCATGTATCTAGGGGTTGGTCTTCTCATTTGATGTCCTGTGGGGGTTCTCTGTTTCTCTTGTGCTTGACTGGTCACATCTCTGGTGAGATGGGGAAAGTTTTCTTGGATAACCTCCTGGAAGACTTGCTCCAATGTGTTCTCCATTTTCCTTTCTTCTGGAATACCAATCAGGCATAGGTCTGGCCTCTTGATATAATCACACATCTCTTGGTGTCTTTGTTCTTTCTTTCTGAGTTTTCTTTCTATGGTTTTTTACAAATCAGGATAGATCTATGTTTTTGTCTTCAAGTTTTGAGATTCTTTCTTGTGCTTTATTAATTCCACTTTCCATGCTTGTCTTCTTGTTATTTATTTCCTTGGTGAATTTTTTTATGGCTAAAATCTCTGTTACAACTTTTTTCAGTGTTGCATCTTGTCTCTCTTGAGTCTTATTCACTCTTTCCATCCATTCCCTAATCCCTGTTTTATTCTGGGGTCAGTCATTGGTGACTTCCATTGTTTGGGTTCTGAGGTCTGATTTTTAAGGTGTTTTCTCTTTGTTATACTGGAAATTATCTGTGGTCTTCCTTTGATCTTTCTTCATTTGTGACACATCTCTCTTTTCTCTTTAGTTCCATGATTCAGTAGCACTGGGAGAGACTTTCTCAGCCCTCTCTTCTTCCCTGATCAGGGCTCTGGATTTGTTCTCTTTTGAAACATGACTGTGGGTGGCTGTGGCTGCTGTCTCTTGTAGTTTTGAGAGTCAAGTAAGGTGGAAGATGGGGAGCTAGGACTCAAAAACTACTTGCAGATCACAATGTTCACTGATTGTGGTGTGGGTTCCCTGAGTCCCACTCTCTACTACCACTTTATATGATGATGCAACAGGTATGTGTGTGTAACCCCTGAGTCCAAGATACAGTAATAGCAATAATGGGAACAGAGAAAATTAGAATAAAATAAGATGGACAAAAATTAAAAAAAAAAAAAATGAAAATAACACAGAACAATGAGAGCAGTAACTGAAGCAAAAAACAATTGAACACACACACACAAAGACACAAACACACACACAAACTACACACACACACACCAAAACAAATTGGAACAACAACAAAGCAAAACAAACAAACAAGCAGGAAAACCAAACACACACACACACACACACACACACAACACACAAAACGAAAAGAGAAGAAAAAGAGAAAGAATGAAAAAAGGGAAAAAAGAAAAGAGGAAAAAAGGAAATCAAATTGAACCCTCACATATGTGTTCACACACACATTGAACTAAAAACAGAGAAGAATAAAAAAGCAAAAACAAACCAACATTAAAAAACAAACTGAAATACAAACAGTCACTCTTTCACATATGCACAAAAACAGAAAAGAAGATCAAAAGAAGAAAGAAATAAAGGGGGAGGGAATGCAGATCAAACTCTGACATACACATTCACATACAAAGGAAAAATACAAAATAATTTGAAAAACTAGCAAACAGACAAGAAAAACCTGCCTTCCTGTGGTAGATTCTGTCATTTTCTTCTCCCAGCTGCCTCTCTGCTGTCTCCTGCAAAGTTTCAGCCTCACCTACAATCTCCCCAGTGTCCAGCTCAGGGAAGGAGGAAGCAGTGGTGGGGGGAGGTGAGATTTCAGTTCTCTTTTCCTACTCTCGCATGGTCAGGGGGCATCCCCTCCAGTGGGGAGGTGCAGGATTTTCTCTTTCCCAGGTGCTGGCAGGGTAGGGGGCTGCCCCAGCCAGGCTCATTCTGGAATACAGTCCTCTTACTGTGACTGACGTCCAGGCTCTGCCTGTATTTGTCCCTCTCAGCCATGCTCCAGCTCTTTAGGTCTGATGTTCCTAGCATTGCTGGGACAGATGGAGCTGGGTCATTCCCAGACTCACCACTGATCTCTTTGGAGATCTTCCTAGTCCTTTTCTGGCCACATCCTTTGTCCTGTGGCTGAATCAGGGTAGGAGATGGGAAGACTGAGACTCAGCACTCATCTTGTCCCTCCAGAGTTTGTGTTTTCAGGATATTCCCTCTGGGTCATGACCAACCCCTGAGTAGTTAATCTGCCAGCCACAGAGATCAGGTCTGTTGCTCCATAGTGACCAAGCTGGAGCACTTTCCTGCCCAGTGTTCAAGATGGTGACAGGGTGCCAGCACTCTCTCCTGGGAGTTTCTTCCCAAGAAGGCCTTTGTTGCTTTAAAAAAAATGGCAATTGGCTTCTGCACCCCAGGAAGCACTAGAGACCAGGTAATGCAACTGTGGCACCAGCTGCTATACCAGGAGAGTGCTGGCCACTTGTTCCTGAGTCCCTATTCATTCTCTCTCAGCAGCTTCTTCCCTGGAAAGAGCTTTGTCAATTTTTTTTTTAATGGCGCTCAGCTTCTGCATCCTGGGAAGTGCTAGGGTCCAAGCAGAGCAGCTGTGGCACCAGCCACTTCACCAGGAGGGGCCCGACCACTTGCTCCTGAATCTCCACTTAGTCATCCACTCACACGCCCACTAACTCACTGACACATGCGTAAAAGTTTCCATACACTCACTCACTCACACCAGGACTCTGCCGCCATCTTCTTCTCCCTCAAATTTTCTAATACCTGTTTTATTTCACTGTTGATTTTAGCCACATGAAGGCATGAAGGACAATGGAAATTTGTTGGGGTGATTAGGAGAAGGCAGGCAGAGAAAAGTATTTCATGCACAAGGAACAAATGTCACAGGGACTAAAATATACAAGTTTGGAGTGGCTGGAATAAAGACAAGCTCTGACAGCTCACCGTGGAAAAGCAGTCAGGCTCAGAGTGAGATAGACATTGGAAGCTTAAAGTTTGCAGAGAACAACTGCTGAGCGTCACGTAGAGGATGACCATAAACAGATTCTTGATAGGCCAGCAAGGAGAGTATTATAACTGGTCAAATATGAGTGAAACAGAACTGAAATAAACATGTGTTCGTGAGAATGAAAATGCAGTAATGAGTTCAATAGGTTTTTAAAGGCATTACAAAGGATAAACAACTGCTTTTTAAGATGAATTAGGAAGGGAAAGATAGCAACAAAATGACTATAGCCTACTGGTCCTAAAGTATGGAATAGCTTAGTTGGGGGAGGCAAGGGAAAGGATAATTTTCAGACAGGAGATGATCAATGAAAAACAAACATCAGAGACATGAAAAGTCTAGCATATCGACATAATTACAGGTTGTCAAGCACGTCGCAGATGGATGTGAACTGGCAAGTCGTGAAGTCAGTGAACGGTTAAAGCACGATTAGTAAGATCTTTACAACCCACGCTGCAGCATATCTTCCTAATCCTGAAGGTCAAGAAGATCCAATGGAAACACTGAAGCAGAAACGTTGGAAGAAAAGAGTCGTGTTCATGCTTTACGAATGGCTCTCTGGGGTGAGGATTAAGATGGAAGAAAGCGAGAGTGAAGTCCATGAAAGATATGAGAAAGAAACTGCAACACGCAAAATGAACAGAGAAGAATCTGTCTCCGAGAGTGACTCTGTGTATGTAGGATAGACACCGACTCCAATGGTACCGAAGAACTGCCATTTACTTGACTTAATTATCCACTGGAAGGGGGACACATCATTGAATAAAGGGAGCAGTTAGAACAATGACCTCGCGTTAATGATATTTTACTCATTCTCACTGAGTCTAATTCACACACAGCAGATGCAGTTGTTTCCACCTGGTGGATGCTACCTTAATTACTTCACTGCTTCATCATCTCTTCAATTTTTCAGGCGCAAAACCTAAACTATTTAGGTGTATCAGCAGCTTTTCCAAACCATTTTTGTTACTTATTTTCCAGACCTTAAATTCACCAATTCTTTCAAGATTTGAAACCAGATAACTCATTCTCTAACTAAGCCCAACGGTGACTTTCTCCCGAGTATTCACTTTGTCTGAAATACCCTCTATCCTTATCATTATCTGTGAAGCAATTCCTATCACTTAACACCATGAAACTGTTTGGCTGGTAGTTTCTCTATCTGCAAAAGGAAGGGGCAACACTGTCCTCATGCCTTGGATTGTAGTTTGAGGACTGTCGACTGGGCTTCTTAACACTTGAAAATAGGTTACAAGTATCAGTTGTGCTATTTCTACCTGTCAAATTCCAATTTAAATTTTAAGAATTTAATTCAGATGCCACCAATTCTGTGATATTTTTATGACTCGTGTATGTGGAGAAAATTTCTACCACTTGAGCACTCTCAGATACTTTGGCACCTTTACTGCAATACTTGTTCTCCTTGATATTAAGCCTATCTGTGTACCTCCTATATACCATTCTTTCTTACTAAGCTGTAGGCTCCTTGAAGAAAAAGCCATGTGTGTTGCTTTCTATCTCTCAATGTACTAGTGGAGTGCTCAAAGTCTTTGATCTGTAAGTGAAAAAAAAAGCAAACAAGATTTATTTCCACTTTATTTTCCTCTGCTTTTGCTAATTTGAGATCTGGTATCATCCAAGACAGCTCTGCTGTAAGACATGAATTCTGATACTTCTGGTCTTTAACTATAATCTATTCCTTTCTATTGCAAACAAATTAACTTACTCTCTTTCTAATCTTTTTTTAACTCCTTCAAATTATTCTGGTTCATAAAAGTATCAGGATGTATCTGCCTTTCTTCTTAAACTGGACTTCCTGTTCATTCAGACATATTATATGGCTTCTTATCTTTTTTCCACCTTAGGATTTCCTATCACTTTGATATTCACTCCAGATATTCCACTATCACTCCAGATATTCTTACCTAATTTTCAGCCCAGTATAACTCTAAGTTAACTAAGTGTATAGCTTTTTTTCCCCCTAATATGCCAGGTTTTCATGACAAAAATAATAAACTGTGAGAAGAACTCCCAATACAATTGGTCTCTGGGAGCCCAGGAACCCTAGTTGTTTTTATCTGCTTTGCTATCTTTCTTTTTCACAAATTTTATTTTATTTATTTATTTATTTATTTATTTTTGAGTTCGAGTCTCACCCTGTCACCCAGACTGGAGTGCAGTGGCCGCTCCCGGCCACCGCAGCCTCGACCTGCTGGGCTCCGGCGATCCTTCCGCCTCAGCCTTCCGAGTAGCTGGAACTACAGATGCGTGCTAACCTGCCCAGCTGATTTTTGATTTATAGTGGAGATGAGGTCTCGCCAAGTTACCCGGGTGGGTCTCAAACCCGCGGGCTCAGGCAATCCACTCACCTCAGCCTCCCAAGGCGTGGGATTACAGGCTGAGCCACCGAGCCCGGCTACAAATTTTATTTTACTATAGAGATGTGGAATACTACAGAAGTAGGCTGCATGCAAGTGAAGTTTAAACTTCTAGGTGGTCCTCAATACCCCTGGTAGCGGACCAGGTACCCATTGTGCTGTCACCTGCCTCCCTCCCTCCCTTCCTCCCCGAGCAATGCCCCAGGACTGCCAACCCCACCCTTGTGCTAATGTGACTAATATTCAGGAATCACTTATGAGTGAGAATATTGGGCATTCAGTCCTTTGTTTCTGCAATAGATCACTTAGTATAATGGTCCCCAACTCCATCCAATTGGCTTCAAAGCCCATGATTTTGTTCTTCTTTATGGCTGGGTAATGCTCCATTGTGTATACGTACCACATTTTCTTTATACAGTACATTTTCGATGGGAAGTAGGATTGGTTCCATGTAATTGCGCTTGTAAATAGCGCAACAATAAACTTGCATGTGCAGGTGTTTTTTCTGTAGAACGGTTTGTGTTCCTCAGGGTATATTCCCAGGAGAGAGATGACTGAATCAAATGGAGGGTCAATTTTTTGTCTTTTCAGAATCGTCACACTGCTTTCCATAGAGTGTGAACTAGCTTGCCAATCCACCAACAGTGTAGGAGCATTCTT
The DNA here is from genome assembly GCA_963574415.1 of Tarsius wallacei. Lineage (NCBI taxonomy): Eukaryota > Metazoa > Chordata > Mammalia > Primates > Tarsiidae > Tarsius > Tarsius wallacei. Next base: position 7,000 of record CAUYQG010258126.1, read on the forward strand.
TTCCCTCTGCACCCGTGCCAGCATCTGCTTTTTCTTCTTATTGATTGCCATCTTTAGCAGAGTTTGGTGACTATTCATTGTAGTTTCAATTTACATTTCTCTGATGATTGGTGGGGCTGAGCGTATTTTCATGTATCTGGTGGCTGCTTGTATTTTGTCTTTACAACAAGAACTGCAAAACACTGCTCACAAAAATCAAGGATTACACAAACAAACGTAAAAACATTTCCCCAGCACGTTGGGAGGCTGGAGTGAGAGGATTGCCTGAGACCACAGGTTCAAGACGAGCCTGGGCAACTTGGTGAGACCTCGTCTCTATAGTAAGTCAAAAAATTAGCTGGGCATGGTAGCCCATGCCTATAGTTCCAGCTACTTGGAAGGCTAGGCGGAAGGATCACCTGATCCCAGCAGGTCAACGCTCCGGGTGACTGTGAGCATGGTGAGTGTGCCACTGCACTCCAGCCTGGGCAATGGAGTGAGACTCCAACTCAAAAAAAAAAAAAAAAAAAATTCCACACTCATGAATTGGAAGAATCAATAACATTAAGATGTCCATCCTACCCAAGGTGATCTACAGATTTAATGAAATACCCATCAAATAACTAACATCATTTTTCTCAGACCTGGAAACCATAATACAGAAGTTCACATGGAAACAATAAAGTAACAGATCCATTAAAAAGTGGGCAAAAGGCATGAATAAACAATGCTTTTCTTTCCTTTTTTTTCTATCTTTCTACTCTCACAGCAGTTAGCATTACATATTGTAAATCATCATGCCTACCTAGCCATCATTTTATTTATATCTTCTTGGATAATCCTATTTAAATAACAACTCTTCTATCGTTTCTCTGTTCTTCAATTCCTGAGTCCTACTGATCTCTATGTCATTAGGAGCAGATATGATCTAGAGAACAGATATGCTTACCTTCCAATTCATGATCTTGTGTACTCCAACATACTGTATGTGTCTACCCCATTTTTGTTAAAGCTTATGGGCTTTAAAATTCATGTTTTATCATTCACCCATTAGAATTTTTTCACATGACTCTAAAACCTACTAAAATACGATCTTACAAAATGTATTCCTTATTGATTTTTAAAAATTTTTCCAGAAATACTAAAGTTTTCCAGAATACTGTTACTATCTAGTTATGAACAATTTTAAAATTTATATTATTGACACATGTGTGTCTTTAAATAAATGTGTCACAAACTTGAGAAATGAAGTAAATAGGAAACCTTTGGTAAGATAATTTGCCCCAGGTTGAAAGAACTGTGAAAAACGGATCTAGAGTTGTTCAAAGAAAGTGTGAGCTTTTAAAAAGAGAGTTCTATACCTTAAAGCAGGGGTTCCCAACCCCCAGGCCATGGACCAATATCCTTCAAATCAGGCCACACAGCAGATGGTGAGCAGCTGGCGAGTGAGTGAAGCTTCATCTGTATTTACAGCCACTTCCCATCGCTTGCATTACTGCCTGAGCTCCATTCCCTGTCAAATCAGCTGTGGCATTAGATTCTCATAGGAGCACAAATACCGTTGTGAACTCTGCGTGTGAGGGATCTAGGTTGCATGTTCCTTCTGAGAATTCCAGGCCTGATGATCAGAGGTGGAGCTGAAGCATGATGCTAGCACTGGAGCATGGTTGCAGATGAAGATTAACATGAGCAGTGAAGCTTGACTGTACATCCCCCCCCATCCATGGAAAAACTGTCTTCCACAAAACTGGTTCCTGATGCCAAAAATGGTTGGGGACTGCCGCCTTCGGGCATTATGACACATTCTCCCTTGACCTCACACCATAGTTGTGTCACAACCGGTAAAGAGGTAGAACATCTGTGAAGATTACGCTAGACAAAAGGAGGCTCTCATGGGTCATCAAATGGTAAAATCACATAGGATTTTGATATTAAGTATTGAATATTTTAAAAAATAATCAAGTGTTCTTGATTTACATAGTGCACCTCCTGGATAATCTGTGAAAATGGAACACAGTCAGTCGGTTCGATCTCTCTGTATCCACCGGTGTAGGACCACAGGTAACATTAGAATGCTAAACCTGCAAGGGTAACACCACATCAAAATCAGTGCTATTTCTTTTTAGGAGCATCTATGTTATTGATTCCTTTCTCTCAATTAGTAACCAAGGCCGTGATATGCTTAAATCCTATATTCCCCCTTTTCTCTCATCACATTTTATAAACAGCTTATTTTTATACAATGTTATTTTACATTACTATCTTTCTTATAAGAAACTATCTTTCAATGTAATTTGCTCCTACAGTTTTTCTCCCCAAAGTCACTCCCAAATTGATCACCATTTCTCACTCCTTTCAGTATTTATCTTCTATAGTTGTTGTGGTCAACTACTTCTTCCTAAAACCCTGTTTGCAATGACATCTGAGATATAATACCATAGTTCTTTCTTTTTCTGCCTATTTTCTTCTTCTCTGTTTCATACATTCACTGATTCACCTTCTTCCTCAGATCTCCTATAGTACACATTCCTAAAGGTCCCATCCTTCACTGAGCAACCATGGACTGAGCGTTTAATTTGAACCAGTTTCTTGTTTGGTTCTATTATTAGAGATCGATTTACTAAGGTTCTGGCATGGTTGGCAGTATAATTCTCATAACCACCATCCTCACCTGCTGTTTAGATACTAAACTTCGTCCACAGGTGCCCAATCTGTCTCCATCTCAAACATCCTCACCTGAGGACAAAAAATGATGCTAATTCTGAAAGGAAACTAGGGATCTTACTGTCATCTGAGAATTTAACAAATATAAACCAGTGGGCTTCATTTCAGTATTATTGGTTTTCACAGTGTTTAAGAAGCACACAGTAGGTGATACTTTTACCAAAAAAACAAAGAAATGGAATTATTTCCATTTATTAAAACTCTCTAATAAATATTTAACACCTTTGTGCCAAAAGTATGCTAAGTACTGAAAGTGCAGAGGTAAAAGCTATACTTTCCAAATTCATACATATATATCACATATGTATCAAATAGTATACAAACTGACACACGCATATATATATTTTTGCACATAAAAAATAAATCTTTAAGAGTTTAAAAGATCAGCCAAATTCCCCATAACCTCTACCTTCTAGTCTGATACCTTTGGCACTGCAACATTATGCAATATCATAACAATTTTCAGAACTTAAAGCAGGTATTTATTTCTGAATCAGGATCATTACCATATGATACATACAAACTTTCTTATTATGGACAAAAATATTGTGGTGTTTTATTTCATACCTACACAACAGTACATGACAGTAACACAACTTGATTGCAATTAAATATGACAGGCATTGTAAGGCTGAAGTAAAAATTACAGGCTTTGGGAAAAGCAACTAAGAAATAATATTGCAAGTTTAAGCCAAACTATATAATTTTCTTTATCTGTCTTCATAGGTCACTTATTCATCCTCCTCCCTCCACCTTCCCTCACATCTTTATTGAATCTACTACCACTAGTCTGAGTGTCTTCAGGGAAAATGCCCAACACAACGCTTTCTACTAACAGACATTAAATCAATATTGACCGAGTAAATCCGGGAACAATAAATCGGCTCTTAAATTTGAGTCTCTATGAAATCCATTCTGAATAGTGTTATGTTTGCTACTGTGTATTACTATAATATTTACTGAGTATAATTAATTCAGCGGGTAAAAGCGTTGAAGCACCAAAAAATAAAAAAAATGAGGAGTCACCTGAGCTCATTCAAACAATTCCTTTTTCCTCAGAAATGTCTCCAGCTAAATGCCTCTACATAGTGTAACTGCATTTTTAAAATGTAAAAACAAAACCAATGAAAATGGATCAACACATTGAAAAGCAGCATTAATAGAAATACTGAGAGTTCTTAAAGAAGAAAGAAAATAGAACCAAAATAAATAAAGAAAAGCACTAAAGGTAGAATACGTTCAAACAAACAGTTACATGAAAACAATAATATAATACTTGGAAATATGTAAAATGGATGTATCATTAAAAGTATATTGAAAAATATGCCCAAAGATATGAAAAGAAAAAAAAAATAAAGTTTTCTAAATTTCTAACATTTTTCTAAAAGTGGAATAATTAATAAATTGTTTCAAACTGTAACAGTCACACATATATGATGTAACATTTAGGCAATAACTAAAACAATAATAAAAATATTATAAATATAATAAAAACATGAATATTGTGTAATGTTTAGATAATAACTAAAACAATAGTAAAAGACATAAGAAAATCTAATAGATGGGATATTAAATAATAAAAATGTGTAATTATTAGAAAAGTAAGAAAATTCTTAAAACAATAAAAATCCTAGCATATTAAGAAAAAGAACTTTTATATATAGAACATATATCTTAAATCTCAACAACATAAAAACAAATGAATGTGGCAAATACATTAAAAGGTGTTCAATGTCATTAGAATATGTAAATCAAGGCCACAGTGACATGATGCCACTGCACATCTATCACAGTGGTTAAATAAAAGATAGTGGTAGCACTGAATGCTAACAGAGATAGAGAGAACCTGTCTTAGGCATACATTGATGATGAAAATGTACAATTACACAATCACTCTGGAAAACAATTTAGCTGTTATTTAAAAGAGTAAACATGTTATTATCTTAAAACCAATTGCACACTTGAATATTTTCCTAAATAAATAAAAAATGTGTGTTCCCACAAATATTTATATACAAATATTCATATCATCTTTGTTTAGAATAACCAAAAAAATGGAAACTAAGATAGACAGGTGGGATCTCATAAAACTGAAATGCTTTTGCACAACTAAAATAACCATGAAGAGAGTAGAGACAACCAACAGAATGGGGGAAAAAATGTGCAAGTTATGCATCTGACAAAGGCCTAGCACCCAAGCTCTATAAGGAACTCAAATGAACTAATAGAAAAAAAAAAACAAACAACCCCATTAAAAAGTGAACAAAGGACATGAGGAGACACTTCTCAAAAGACGACATACAAGCAGCCAACAGACAAATGAAAAACTGCTCAGCCTCATTAATCATCAGAGAAATGTAAATCAAAATTACAATGAGAGACTACCTAACTCCAGTAAGAATGGCTGTCATTAATAAGCCAAACAACAACAGGTACTGGTGCAACTGCAGAGAAAAGGGAATGCTTTTACACTGTGGTTGAGAATCTAAGCTAGTTCAACCTCTACAGAAAGCAATGTGGTGATATCTAAAAGAACTAAAAATTGTTCTCCCATAGGATACAGCAACCCCTCTCCTGGGAATATATCCAGAGGAACATAAATTGCTGTACCAAAAAGACACCTGCACATGCATGTTTATTGCTGCACCATTCACAAGAGCAAAAATGGAACCAACCCTGTCGTCCATTGAAAGTGGACTGGGTAAAGAAAATATGGTACGTGCACGGGATGGATATCCATAAAGAACAAAATCATGGCCTTCATCGCAACTTGGATGCCGTTGGAGACCCTCATACTAAGTGAACTATCACAGAAACAAAGAGCTGATAACTGCATGTTCTCACTCATAAATGGGCCCTGAACACCAGTCACGTGAGCACAAGGGTGGGATCAGCAGTTGCTGGGCACTGCTAAAGGTGGGAGGGAGGGGGCACATGACAATTTTGATTCTTCCAATCCATGAGCATGGGATGTTTTTCCATTTGTGTCATCTTTGATTTCTTTGAGCAGTGGTTTGTAGTTTTCATTGTAAACGTCTTTCAGTTCTCTGGTTAGGTGGATGCCAAGGTATATTCATTGGTTATTGTGAATTGGACTTGTGTTTTTTACTTGTTTCTCTGCCTGCTTGTTGTTGATGTTAAAAACTGCAACTGTCTTTTGCCCATTGATTTAGTAACTCAAGACTTCACCAAAGTAGTTTATTAGTGCGAGGAGGCTTTTGACAGACTCCACTGAGTTTTCTAGATATAGAATCATATCATCTACAAAAAGGGATAGCTTAACTTCCTCTTTTCCTATTTGGATACCCTTGATTTCCTTCTCTTGTCTGATTGCTCTGGCTAGGACTTCCAGTACTATGTTTAGTAGGGGAATGCTTTTAGCTTCTGCCCATTAAGCAAAAAGTTGGCTGCAGGCTTATTGTAGATGGCTCTAATTTTTTGATGACTATTCCCTCTATGCCTAGGTGTTCAGGAGTTTTTTTTTAATCAAGAAGAGATGTTGGATTTTGTCAAATGCTATCCAGATAATCATGTGGTTCTTGATTTTACATCTATTACTATGCTGAATTATGTTTATGGACTTACAAATGTGGAACCAGTCCTGCATCATGGGAAGAAACCCACCTGGTCATGGTGAATGATGCTTGAGATGTGTTGTTGGATCTGATTTGCGAAAATCTTGTTGAGTATTTTTGCTTCTATATTCATCAGGGGGATGGGTCTGTAATTCTCTTTCCTTATTAGGTCTTTGCCAGGTTTGGGTATGAGTGTGATGTTAGCATTATAAAATGAGCTAGGGAGAGTTCCATCCTTTTCAATTCCCTGGAATACTTTCAATAATATTGTTATAATCTCCCTGTATATCTTGTTGAATTCAGCTGAGAAGCCATCTGGTCAAGGGCATTTTCTGGCAGAGAAGTTTCTTATAACTGTGTTGATCCCCTGGATTGTTATTGAACTCCTGGATTGTTATTGATCTGTTTTGGGTTTCAATTTCTTCTTGTTTAGAACTTCAGAGGTTGTGTGATGCCAGAAAGTCCTCTGTTTCTTTTAAAATTTCTAGTTTATTTACATACAGGTGTTCATAGTAATCTCTGATAATCTTTCAAATTTCTTCAGTGTCAGTTGTGACATCAACTTTTTTATTTGTAACTGTGTTTATTTGGACTTTCTCTCTCTCTTTTTTAGTCAATCTGGCCAGGGAACTATCAATCTTATTTATCCTTTCAAAGAAGCAGTTTTTTGTCTTGCTGATCCTTTCTATGATATATTTGGTTTCTATATCTTGCAATTGTGACTTTAGTAATCTGGATTTTTCTACTAGAATTAGGATTTAGACAATCTTGCCTTTCCAGCTCCCTTAGGTGTGATGCTAAGTTGTTTATTTGTGATCTCTTTATTTTCTTGATGTACACATGAAAAGCTATTAATTTCCTTCTCATCATTGTTTTCATTGCATCCCAGAGATCCTGATAAGAAGTATCTTTGTTTTTCATTTATTTCCAGGAAACTTTTTATTTCTGTCTTGATTTCTGTGTTGCCTCAGAAGTCATTCAGCAGTATATTATTTAGTGTCCATGTCTTTGTGTGTTTTGGAAAAAAACTTGTTGCTGGCAATATTTATTTTTATTCCACTCTAATCTGAGAAGACTCAAGGTATTATTTCAACCTTTTAAAATTTTTTCACACTTGATTTTTGTCTGAGAGCATGATCAGTCTTGGAGTATGTTCCATATGCTACTGAGTGGACTGTTTAGTTCATAGTTGTGGGTGGAGTGTTCTGTAGATGGCGGTTAAATAAATTTGGTTGAGTGTTGAGTTAAGATTCCAGCTCTCTTCATTTTTTTTTTGTCTCAATGATCTGTTTTTAGATGTTAGTGGGAAATTGACATCTCTGACTATGATTGTGTGAGTGTTTGTGTTCTTTCTTACCACTTGTTTTCAAAAACCTGGTGCTCCTGTGTTGGGTGGATTGAGACTTTTATCATTATGCTGTGTCCTTCCATGTCCTTTTTATCTTTTGATGACTTGAAGTCTGCTTTGTCTGATACCAGAATGGCTACCCTGTTCTTTTCTGCTTTCTATTTGCCTGAATAGTCAATTTGTAGTCTTTTACTTTAAGCCTGCAGGTATCCTTTGTGAGTTTCTTGGAGGAAGCAGAATGTTGGATTATGTTCCAGTTTGCCACTCTATGCCTCTTCAGTGGTGCATTCAGTCCATTCACATTCAAATTAATTATTGAAATGTGAGAGTTCCTGTCAAGGGGGTTCTTGTTCAATACCTTCTTAAGCATCTCCTGAAGGACTTGTCTGGAGGTCATATATTCTCTTAGGGACTGGATGCCTGGGAAATATTTTAATTATCCATCACTGATGAAGTTTACCTTGGCAGGGTAGGGTATTCTTGGCTGGAATTGCTTATCTTTGAGAACATTAAAGATGGAACTTCAGTCTCATTTGGCTTGTAGTGTTTCTGCTGAAAAGTCAGTGCAATTTTGATGGTTCTTCCCCTGTAAGTGGACTAACCTTTCTCTCTAGCTGTCTTTATGATTTTTTCTTTCATACTTACTTTGTGGAGGCAAATTAATATGTCATGGCAGTGGTCCTCATATGTGATACTTTGAAGGAGTCCTCTGAATCTCTTGCACTTGAATGATCATCTTTCTAGAGAGATGTGGGAAGTTTTCTCAGATGATTTTATGGAATGCTTTTTCCATGGTGTTTTCAGTTTCCCTTTCTGCTTTAGGAATACTTATCCGGTATACATTTGTTTTCTTGACATAGTCCCACAACGCTCAAAGGCTTTACTCATTCTTTTTAAGCGTTTTCCTCTATGCTTTTGACAGACTGTGTTAGTTTCACATTTTGATCTTCAAACTCTGAGATGCTTTCCTCTGCCTGATTGATTCTGCTCTCTATGCCTATGCTATTGTCTTGAAATTCCAGGAGAAAGTTCTTCATTTTCAGGATTTCAGAATGGGCCTTTCTGAAATTGGCCAATTTCACTTTTGCTTCCAGTTATGAGTTGCGTGAATTTCGCTTCTGCTTTTTTTGTTGCTTTCTTTACTCATTTTAGCCATCCAATCTCTGAATTCCATGACTGCCAACTGGGACAGGTCGTTCTGGGTGGATTCCATTGTTTGAGCACTGGTAGCTGCTTTTTGGATGTTGTGTCTTTAAGACTTTGAGAATTCCAGTGTTTTTCCTTTGATTCTTTCTCACCTGTGAAAAGTAGCTCCTCCTTCTTTATTGTTCTTCTTTGGTTTTGTTGTTTTGTAGGTGGTAAGTGTCTTGCTACCCTAGGGTCTTTTCTGCCATTCCATATAAATTACTCAGGGAGAGAGAGAAGAGTATTCGCTTCTGCTCCATGCTCTGCCCAGAAGTGGCTTTCTGCTGCAGAGTTTTCCCTGCCTTCTGACCAATCACACTGTTTTTCAATTCCATTGCTAGAACTGTGCAGGGATCAGTGGGTGGATGTGCTCCCTGGCTGCTGTTAACAGTTTGCAGTCCAGAAAACTTCTCATGAAGAAACACTCCAGGTGTCTTTCATGTCCCTCCCTCCCTGTTTGAGACGGCACTCAACACTTGAAAGACTGTGAGTTCCCTGCCACAGAAGGATCTGCCATGTGACAGTGTGGGGCTGTCAGGAAATCTTTCCTGTTCTGCAGGAGGGCATTGGCTGACCAGCTGGGTATGATCAGAAGGCAAACTTTCGCAGTCTGGAAGCTGGTCACTGGACTTCACCAGTGGGAGACGTGCACTCAGTTTAGAGCATGGGTGTGCCCCCATTCCGAGTGAGCTCTGGTCTCCCACCTCTATGCTCTGATTAGGATTCCTCCCATAGGACCAACAGCCTACACATGGCGGAGAGGTGGAGGAACTGACCCAGAGTGTGTCGAGATCACCCATCCTCTCTCACACATGGGGCTGGCTGCAGTTCCTATGAGTCTGTCACTTTGTGGGACATGGGACACCCTGATTTCAGTGTCTGCCATTCAAGTACTCTGCTCCCTGATCTCTGTGTACTGCTCCACTGTGTTTCTTACTGCTGAGGGTATTTTTTTTTTTCCCATGAAGAGATTTTGGATTTTGTCATGTCTTTTCTGTATCTATTGAGATGATCATATGTTTTTTGCTTCTGTTTATGTGGTGTATCACATTAAATGATTTGTGGATATTAAACCATTCTTGCATCTCTAGAATAAAACCCACTTGATTGTGATGAGTAATTTTTATGACATGTTCTATGCAGTTTGCTAATATTTTGTTAAGAATTTTAGTATCTATAGCCGGGCTTGGTGGCTCAGCCTGTAATCCCAGTGCTTTGGGAGGCTGAGGTGAGTGGATTGCCTGAGCCCACAGGTTCGAGACCCATCTGGGCAACTTGGCGAGACCTCATCTCTACAATAAATCAAAAATTTACACACACCTGTAGTTCCAGCTACTTGGAAGGCTGAGGCGGAAGGATCGCCAGAGCCCAGCAGGTCGAGGCTGCGGTGGCCGGGAGCAGCCACTGCACTCCAGTCTGATGACAGGGTGAGACTCCAACTCAAAAAAAAAAAAAAAAAAAAAAAATTTTTGGAAGTATTTTAAACAAGGAAAAAAGCCGGGAATTTTTTTTTTTTGTTGGGGGCTTGCCGGGTTTTGGTTGAATTTTGAACAAAGTTTCCCAAAATAAG
>CAUYQG010258128.1:0-17155 GCA_963574415.1 Tarsius wallacei
TGATCTGGATGGTGCTGACTTGGAGTATATATTTGTAAAACTTCATCAAGCTGGACATTTAAGATAATACTTTTTACTAAAAAAAAATAATAAAATGAATATAATACAAAAAAACTTTTTACTTTAAAAATTATACCCCAATAAAAAATAAAAATAGACCAGGTGCAGTGACTCATACCTGTAATCCCAGCACTTTGGGAGTCTGAGGCAAGAGGATCACTTGAGGCTAGGAGTTTGAGACCAGCCTGGCCAGCATAGCAAGACCCCCATAGCTACAAAAAAGTTAAAGAAAAAAAAAATTAACCCTGCATGATAGAGTGTGCCTGTAGTCCTAGCTACTTTTAGGCTGAGGCAGGAGGATCCCTTAAGCCCAGGAGTTCACTGCTACAGTAAGCTATGATTACACCACTGCAATCCAGCCTAAGTGACAGAGCGAGATCCTATCTCAAAAATAAAAAATCCTAAGCCATATAAATAAATGTGCAAGCACAAATTATGGGAAAGTTTGTGAAGAGAAGGTGGAAAAACTAAAGCCAAAAGCAAGAGATGAGACAGGAGTCCAGGTTTTCTGAAACACACTCATTCTCCCTATAAGCCATGCATCTATTCTGACAGAAAGTAGAACCTTCTCACCACACAGGGCAAAGCAAGCTCTTTTCCCTGATGCAGTCCAGAGTTCCTGCTCAGCAAGCTGTGTGGAATTTGGGGTGTTCATTTGAACAGTGATTCATAGCTCATGGGGATGAGAGTCCTTCAGCAGCTCAGGATTTAAATAATGATGTGTCAACATCTGCCTCCGATGACTCAGATTTAATCTTAACAGTGACCTTGTAAGCTTTCAGGATTATTAGAGCCAGCCACACAGACACAAAAAATATTAAAGTTGTTTGTCAAAAAACCTCTCTGCTTCTGTCAAGAAAAACTTCCAGAACAGAGGAACACACATGCTCAAAACAGAAGAATCTCCAAATGGAAACAGAAGGAATGAGGTGCCATTTATGCCTATTTTGCCAAGAACGATCAGTTGGAAGGAGTAAACTTCTGGTGTTTGCAACTTTAAAGGAATTAAAACTTTCTCGTGTTGTTCAGGGAGCCATCACATTGCGATGCATTCATATTAAAATTGTATGCCTCTTGGATACTTTCTTATCTTCTCTACTTTGTGCTGATGTCAAAAATTCTAAGTGATTGCCTCAAATCTTTATCGAACATGGTGACTGGAAATCTGCCTTCCTATCCTAGTTGTATCGTTACCAGTGTAGGTCCTTAGGCAAGTCACATCCGCTTCACCGAATCTCAGTTTTCTCATCTGTAAAATAGAGATAAGTATTAAGGGTTTGGCATTGAAAGAGGTAGCACAGAAATTACAAAGAGACTTGGCACAGGCAGTAAGTAATCAGCAATTTTCATACTATGCAGCCCCACACAGGCCTCACCCCTTCCCATCCTAAAACAGGTGATTGTATCAAATTCAAGTGCTGCTGAGAACTAGCCTCACCAGAGGTGTGGGGTTGACCAGCAGGTGTCCCTCAGAGCCTGGGGGGGTAGTCTTTTACTCACAATGTATGCCGCACTGTGTACAAGGACCAAACAATGGTACAAGGCACTTTCAATGGATTGGTTCATTATGGTCTCACCATACCCTAGGAGGCCTCACAAGGCCCTGTAATAGATAAGAAAGCTGAATAAAGTTCAAAGTGTTATGTGAACACACAGTTAATAGATGAATGAGCCAAGGTTTGAACACCAGACCACCTGGGCTGGAAAAGTCTGTGCTTTTCTCAATTCAACACAATTAGCAAGTCCTTGGGAAAAAGACACACAAACCCAGAAGAGGAAAAAAGGAATGTTTAGTTTTCTATTGCTGGGTAACCAACGACCCCATTTTTTTTTTTTTTTTTTTTAATTCAGTGGGTTGGGAGTTCAGGGTTTCAGCTAGGAATTCAGGAAGCTGGGGCTGGAAAATCTACTTCCAAGATGACTTTTTCATTCAATGTTGGTTTACCTTTTTGCCCCTCGGCCTTCCTTGCTCTCTATAGGGCATATCATCTGGCAGTCTCAAGGCAATCACACTTCTTACATGGCAGCTGACTTCCAGAGGCAGGAAACAAAAAGTGCTAGGCTGGCTAAGGGCTATATCCTAGAACTGGCACAGGGTCACTTTGCCACGTTCTATGGGTCAAAGCAGTCCTAGGGCCAACTCATAGTTAAGGAGATGAACAAATAGACTACTTCTTGAGAAGGGCATGGCAAGGTCACACTGAAGAAGCCTATGTGAGATGGAGGAGGCTATTGTGGCCATCTTTGGAAATTTTTATCTGCCACAAATCCCCTAAGGTTTTATATTTGCAGAAATGTGAACAAAGTACCTCATTGCTATTATAACCCAATAACAGTAATAAATTCAGCTGCTTAGTGATTATAAAATACTTTTTATGAGGCATATGACATTAAATACTCATAAAAACCTGTGAGATAGCATTGTTTGCAGAGGAAAAGAAGCTTGTCTAAAGCCCTCAAACAGAAGGTAAAATCTTTGGGGTTCCTATGTCTGCTCTGTCTGATAGGATTGTTGGGGGTAGACATGAGAATGGTGTCTAAGAGGTCTATTTTGTGTTTGGGAGGTGCTGTTGGTGTCAGCCTCTTGTATAGACAGGTTAAATAACTGCCACAGACACCTTATTGTAGAATTAATAATGTTCATGGCTCTTTCTACCTTCTGACGTGATGTGTTCAAACCCTATCCTAGCAGATGCAGGGCTCAGGTTTCTAGGTACAGACTGGTGCCACTGGAAATATAATGAAACCATGGAAATCAATGAGAATATGGTCCCAACTGAGGCTGCAATTCACTGTCCCTCCAAAATGGTTTTTGGTTTTCCAACAACACAATTTTGAGGGCTCCGCCGACCCCTTGAGTCTTCTTGGTGATAAGGAAGAGTGATCAGCATGGAATAAGACATTCACTTGAGATCTGATGTTCCCCATGGGAAGAAACCTCCTCTTGAGAACAAATGAGGAAGGAAATACACGTTCCCCTGGTTACACGTTCACACATCCACAATTATTCTAATATGTAAGTGTGCATTTCCAAAGCTCAAGGTTGAACATATTCATGAAACTTGAGCCAGTGAGGAAAGATACCCATGTGGACCGAACTATTAAGCATTCTTCAAACTATGTCTTTATAGTTTTATTTTATGACTTCTTTGTTTAACATCTCTTTCCACCCATATTACAACCTGCACAGAGACAAAGGCAATCTGCCTGTTTTTCAAATGCCTAGCACAGAGATGATCAAACATTAGGCACTCTATAAATGTTTATTGAACAGATGAATGAATGCAACATCTCAGCTCCTACCATATCTATGCCGAATAATATGGACTATATTTGTCTTATTTATTTCTTTATCACTGCTGGTAACAGAGTAGATGCTCAATACATGTTGAGGAAGAGAGCAAGGGAGAGAGAGGGAGAGGAGAAAGAGAGGGAGGGGAAGAGGAAAAAATGGCCTTGGACTCAGAAGCAAGCATTGCCCCCAGCAATAAGATCTTACTGGAGTCATTCACTCCCCTTCTTGAATCTCCTAGGATTTGAGAAGCCAGGAGCTGCCACCACTCTGAGCAAGCTGCCTATTCGTTACCCTGGGTGAAAGCATGGTCATAGCAACAGAGAAATATCATTACTGGAGAATTAAGTCTCATTTGCAAAATTTCACAGCAATGACAAATATAACCAATGAAACAATTAGAACCAGAAGTTGGTGTCAAGTAAAATGTGGTTTTAAGAAAAAGCCACAAAACTTTTAGACTGTAATCACTACACCTCCGCCTCTCTGTTCCTCCCCAGAGTTTCGGCTCCCTCCTGTCTCTCCTCTGCCCTCCTCCACCCTTACCCCAACAGGTCCAATGAACTCTGGAGATTCTGCCCCTCTTCATTCCTCTCAGAACTGTCTCTCCTGGCCATCTCTATAGAATCACTGCAGCCTGTCCATGTCACTCACCTCCCACCTTTGCTAGCTGCCTCCTGGGGGAAGATGCAATGATCCAGTTAAAGCTTCCTGCTCTGCTTAGCACAGGGACAGGGCATTCTGTGCAATCAAGCTTATTCTAAGTGAGTCACCGCTCCCCTGAGACCCTCCCCCATGCCTAAGAAAACTGATGCTGACCGAGCTCTGAGTCGCTAGCTCATCTCTCTTCCTACACAGAGACAAAGCCACCAGCCCAGCAACACAGGGATGTTCACTAAATGATTTGGGTGGGTAGATTCACATAAAACAGCCCGATGGGGACACCAACCAAAACTTGGAGAGCTTCCAGTAGATGTATAATTCTAGATACTGAACCTTTGTCTTGGTGAGTACATTTTACATTTACTCAGGGCATTCTCCAAGTTTCAGGGTAAAAAAAAGAAGCCAGATCAGAGAAGCTAGGAGTCTTTACTAGCTTAGATAAAAAGCCACTAGAGCTCCTGTCACCAGTGCCCAGACTGGTGCCTCCTCAGGAGGCTGGGAAGTCAACCCTGGGTGAGGGAGGTGCCCCATAGACTCACACACAAGCTGGGGCCCAACATACTAGGCAAGAAGCAACAGTGGAATAAACCCAACTGGCCTAGTCATTGACTCTCAAACAGTTGTCAATGCTTACTAAGTGCCAGGGTATCCAGAAGACCCTGGACATATAACAAGGAACAGAGAAGTTCAGATTATGCCTTCATAGTCAGTCCAGGGCAGGGGCTACAAAAATAAATATATAAATTCTGCACAGGGATCCTAGGAGAACCCAACAAGGCCACCTACCCTGATATGAGGAAGTCAGGAAACATTCCTGGAGTGAGAAATATGCTGAGCTGCCTGGCTTAGAAATTGACCACTGCACCCTGTGTAACAGAAGACTTCTTGGGGAAGGAAATGAGGTCCCAACTGTGCACAGTAGAGTCAGGAGTTACATCACTAGCACATGTTCTGCTCTCCTAACGAGTGGCAGCTGGGCCAACGCAGAGACATAGGACAGAGGGTTTACCCCTAGCTCTGCCACTCACTGGCCATGCGGACCTGCAAGAGTCACTTCAGCTCTGCAGGTCTTCTTCACCCCATCTGTTCAACCTGGGGCATCGTACGGCACGGGTCCTGCAGGTCCCTTCTGCCACAGAATTCAGGCATCTAGGACTGTGGCAAACTACCAGAATGAAGCTGACTTGTCCCAGATCACAGGCTATGGTCACTCTAGAAAGGAAGAGGGTCACTCTCACCTTTACTTCCAAACCCCACAACATTTCCTTAGCCTGTCAGGGGGTGCAGAGTGGGGGGGGGACAATTATGGCACCTCTACAATGTTCCATGTGATAGCTCACTTTCACCACAATCCTGTTAGGTAGAAATAGTCACCCCTACTTTACAGACAAGGAGACTAAGGCTTAGAAAAGCTCACAGACACGTCAGATATATGGAGCTTGAAAATGGCAGAGCCTAGACTGAAGTTAGCTCTTTGAGGCTCCAAAGTAATTTACACTACCCACCCCCTGCAATTCGGAGACTCAGCACAAACTAAAACTAAAGCAAGGGCTCAGAGTCAGCTCCAGACAGGAACAGAGAACCAGAAACGGTAGCTTCTACTGGTGGTTGCTAAGGGTCACCCTGCTGCAGAGAACACAAGCCCCAGGCTCCCCTGGGCAATGGATTATGTGCCTGTCAAAGCCCCGGCAAGCCTCCACCTACCCTGCTTTTAAATCCCAGCACCGGTGGAGGAAACTTGCTTCCTCCCTTTGCAATCTTCAGCTTGGATGAGCCTGGCAGGGGGTTGTGCTGGAGAAGCTTCCAATTTCCTTTCTGATGAAACATATGGCCTCCCCTGCAATTGCTCTGTAAAGACACTGGAACTTTATTCTTTTAATATCTTGACCTCCAAGAAAGAAAAATAACACTTGTTTCAAAACCAGATGGTCCTACTTCTCTCATTCAGTCATTGAGAAGATTTTTGAGGAGTGCCTACTTTCCCCACTTCTATCTAAAAAGAGACAGATATCAAAGTCTTGGGTTCTGTCATGGGTTCAATTTGCTTCCTGCCAGATTGGCTTGTCTAAGCTAGTTAACTGAGAGGAAGGTGATGTTTCCAGTGCCCCCCTTCCCCTGCTGGACTGAGGTCCCCTAGACTCCCTAGTAGGCTTCATCTCTGATTCCTCCATCTTCCCCCATCTTCCCCAGGGCTCAGCACACAGCCAGACTCCATGTATGTCTTTGGGCTCAACCAAACATCCTTCCTACAGAAGGCCACAAGAAATAAGTCCAACAGGATAAAAGATGTGGAAGTTTACCCTAAGGCCCATTCCATAGGAGGTAGCAAAACATCTGTAGACTTTTTTTTAAGGAGGCTCTCTCCCTGGCCAAAAAAATTACAAAACTCTCAGATCCCTCTAAAAGGGCTGGGAGTTGACTATTGGAAGAGACTTTTTGAGGATTCTTTCAGAAAGCTGTGTATGACTTATTGAGGTGTGCCCTCCACTGTCTGACTCCTCCTTGAAAAATCCCAAGACTCAGGAATAGGCTGGCTAACAGCTGACAGCCAAACCAGGAGGCTGAGTACGTGGATCTGCCTTCCCAGAGATGACAGGGTAGAGAAGCCTTTGGTGCCTCCTGGGGATCTGTGGGAACATTGCAAGAAAGAAGGAACAGGCATTGATCCCTTCCACGAGAGACACTCAAATGCGTGTGTAGACCACAGCAGAAAGAAGCAGGAAGCTCTCTGACACCTGGAAGCTGAAGAAGGCAACCACTAAGAGCTGGGTGAGTGTCCGTCTTGCAAGGGAATGCAAGTCAGAGGGCCTCCGAGAAGATGGTGGAGGGTGCAGGAGATACTACTCCCCACAACATATGCACATCACCAAATTCCTTGGATCCCTTTACCATTTTTGTCTACTCCTTTCCCAGCTTCTGTGTGCATTAACTTCTAACAGTCAGAAGCTACAACTCTCTTTGGAGGCCTGTCCTGTAGCTGGAACTGCTCTGCCTACAGGAGCAGATTGCTGCAAGTCCCTGAGATCTTAGGTCCCTGCACGCTTCACAGCTACGATGGCTCCTAGCTGATGTCTCATGGGATGGGTGGAGGCTATGAAAGCCCAGTGCCTTTGCCTTTAGTCAGGACAAACTCTGAGGTGTAATTTACACTCTAGAGGGCTCCTTTGTAATTAACTCAAGTGACTCTCCATGAGATTTTGCCTGCAATCACACCCTTCTTTGGTTTCCTCTCCTTCCCCAACCAGCTTTTCCCCACTATCTTCCACTCAATCTAAGATAGGGTGTCTCTGCACAACCCCAAGAAAAAGAGTCAGAAAGAATGCCAGCCAGTCTACACCAGTACCCATCAAGTAAAATTACTTGTGTCCCTCACCTCATCTTCCTTCTTTAAACCCTAGACCTACAGAAATTGTAATTAACAGGTTGGGGGGGGGAGGGTAGGAAGGGTAGACGCTGAAGTCACTGCAAGCAAGAAGAAAAGATCCACATTCCTCTTCCCGACTGTAGGCTTCCTTCTCCACAGTAGCTCTCAGATGGCAGAACGGAAAATGCAAAATGGGTTCAAAGTTTTAACTCCGAGGTAGGAGGTAGACATTGAATTTCTAAGCAGAGAACCTTGTCATGAAGCCCACCTGAATTGTCAACCAAGGGTGGAGGAAGGACTAGTTCCATCAAATATATTTAACAAAGCCACGAGAGACCAAAAAGTGTTAAATGTTTTGACAATTACACTCCACAAAGAATGCTGATTTAACACAGCAGTTTTATAAGAAAGACCCTTGCAGACATGAGGCCCAACTTTGGAAGTGCAAGCTCTGTTTTAGTAGATGATATTTTTGTTCCCATCCTCTACAGTGATTCCATGATCAGACTTCTTCAGGAGAGGACCACATGTCAGCTAACCCCTGACTTCCCCATAACCCAGTCACTGAAGGTACACCACAGTTTGGGTGTGGTTTGCCAGTCTAGACTCCTCTCTTACACACCCTCCTCCAACCACACCACTCTTTACCCCAGTGCCCCCTTAGCTCCCCTGCCTTTGAGTGTTTTCTCTTGTTGTTCCACCACCGCTCTCTCCTGAAGTCATGCCCAGCCTGCCAGGGTCTCACTCAGCATGGAGTCATTGACATTGACAGCTAAAAGGCTCTCTCGGTTCCTCTGGAAACGAGGAAAGGAAAGTTGGCAGGGTGAGAGCACTGGAGCAAGGCTGCCAGTAGGTAATCTTGTGTCTTCTCCAACATCCTACTGCTGTGCTGCTCTTTGCTTATGTCTAGTTGTGTTCAAGCTTCACTGAGCATCAGAGTAACCTAGGAAGTTGGTTAAAATGCCAGTGTCGGCCAGGCAATGGTGGCTCACACTTTTAATTCCAGCACTCTGTGAGGCTGAAATGGGAGGACTACTCGAGCCCAGGAGTTCAAGATCAGCCTGAGCAACAATAATGGGACCTCATCTCTACAAAAAAATCAAAAAATTAGCCAGGTGTAGTGACATGTGCCTGCAGTCCCAGCTACTTGGGAGGTTGGGTGAAAGAATTGCCTGAGCCAAGGAGGTCAGGGCTGCAGTAAGTTGTGATTGTGCCACTCACTTCAGCCTGAGCAACAGAATGAGACCTCAACTTTAAAACAATGGCCAATATACTGACCCCAGAGAATTAGAAAGGCAGGAGCTAAGGCCCGTTGGGGTAGGTTGATTATATCAACAGCCCCAATTCCCCACCCCTTCCTGTATTCCGCCCTTTGCTGTGTGCCCCCTGTCATCTGCCCCCTCCCAAATGTGGGTTCAGCTATTTGACTTTATTTAGCCGATTGAATAGACAAAAGTGAGGATGGACCACTTCTGAACGTGGGCCTCAGGAAGCCTTGCCAATGGCCCTCTCACTCTCACACCACTGCAATGTCCTAGGAATGACACACCCAGGCTAGCCAACTGGAGGATGAGACGGTGGGGCAGAGCTTAGTCTCTCCAGTCATCCCTTCCAAGGACAGCCCACATCTGCCAATAGCTAGCCAACCCCCAGACATGAGCACACACCCAGTTGAGGCCAGAGAAATCACCCAGCTGAGCCAGGTCTGAATTGCTAACCCACAGCCTCTTAGACTAAATAAATGCTTATTGTTTTAAGCTGCTGAGTTTGAGGTTGTTTTGTTGCTTCGCAGTATTGTGTAGGTGCCAATTGTCCCACAATATACCACGTGTCTCATGGAGAACCCAGCAACCCCCCAAGCCTGTTACATTCTACCTGTGGCAGGAGAGGGGGCCAGTCTCTACCCTTCCCACATAGACAGGAGCACCCAGAGGGTAGATATCCACATGGGATATTTATTTGTGTATCCTTCATAACTTTTGCCCAGTAAGTGCTGTAGCACTGTTTGCTGGCTTGTGGGGAGAGTATTGGTCCCTCACAGGTTGCAGTGAGCATGGAGACATAACAGAGGTGATTACTTTTACTGACCCCTGAGTAGTTAGCAACTCTGAACAACCCACTGGAGGAAAGGGAGGAGGGGGTCACAGACAGAGAGAAATTAAAATGGAAATTTAAAAGGGAATTTTTTTCCCTTTTATTGGCAGTATAATTAGCCAGAGGAGCCCCAACTGATGCTGTTATGACTATTCTGATATGAAACCGAAATAGAATGGGAAAGAATCAGATGAAAAACAATAACACTTAGCATTTATATGACTTTTTTACATGCAGCAATTTTTGTTCCTTTCGTACCTCACAAACATTAACTAATTAATTGCCACAGCACCCCAGAGTCGTCAGTAGGTTTTCCTGTCTATATTTTACAAGGAACAAAAATAAACACTTTCTAAGCAAGGTACAAGTAAATTCTCAGCTCCAGGTTGTTTTTTCAGGTCTTTTGCATCCTGCCACAACCCTCAGGGCTCACACTCTCAGAACTCTAGAGACTCCTATTAATAGACTTAAAATATTAGTATATTTGAGCTGGAAGAAACATTAAGGAAATGCTGATCCAAATCTCTCATTTATAGATGCTGAGAAAAGAGGCTTATTTCAACCAAGGACTGTCTACTGTCACAAAACAATTCAGGGAAGAAGATCAGAAAATTCAGTCTAGGTGGACCCTCACATCCCCAAATTCCAAGAAGGTACCGTCATTAATGTAAAACCCAAAAATGACTTGTCTCCAGACTGTGTTTATAAATGATTTTGTGAGTACTAGTCATTCACTCATCAAACCTTTACTGAGCATGTACCCTAGGATTCCTGTAGCATAATGGATATAGGAATAAATAAGGTTTATGTCAAGTCAGGTGCAAAGGGAGCAGTTAGTTCTGTCAATAAACACAGCACAAAGAAGTTCTAACCCGGCCGGGCTCGGTGACTCAGCCTGTAATCCCAGAGCTTTGGGAGGCCGAGGTGAGTGGATTGCCTCAGCCTGTGGGTTCGAGATCCGCCTGGGCAACTTAGCAAGACCTCATCTCTACAATAAATAAATAAAAAATTAGCTGGGCATGGTAGCGC
The DNA here is from genome assembly GCA_963574415.1 of Tarsius wallacei. Taxonomy (NCBI): domain Eukaryota; kingdom Metazoa; phylum Chordata; class Mammalia; order Primates; family Tarsiidae; genus Tarsius; species Tarsius wallacei. Next base: position 10,503 of record CAUYQG010258128.1, read on the forward strand.
GTGCCTGTAGTTCCAGCTACTTGGAAGGCTGAGGTGGAAAGATCACCGGAGCCCAGCAGTTCGAGGCTGCAGTGGCCACTGCACTCCAGTCTGGGTGACATAGTGAGACTCCAACTCAAAAAAAAAAAAAAGCTCTGACCCAATGTAGTCCATATTTCTCAGTCACATTGTTCTGAGCTCGTAGTAGGTACTAAATAAATATATGATGACTAGTCAAAGTTGGTATATTCCAGAACTAGTTCAGAAGCAGCCTAAAGTAATTCAGGATATAGAAAAGTCCCAAGTACTAGAATCTAAGCCCAAGGGAAGAAGATCTCAGAACCCAATATTTTGGTTCATTCTGCTTTTCTTCGATTTATTGAACATATATTGTGTATCAACCATGATTCAAGAACTGGTACTAGGTACAGGGATTACAAAGCCATTCTTCATCTATGTTTTGTCCACCAAAAGCAAACAAAGCATCAGAGATTTACTCAGACAATAAATTTCCAACATGCACAATGGGGTTGGTAGAGATTTGGTCCAGCTCTTCATGCCCACCATGTAACGTACTAATAACAATGAACACAGAGCAAGGCTGGACTCAAAGCACCAGGTGCTTGTTCTGCCTGCTGCAACCTATTTCTCTCATGATTGACTTCACCCCAGGGTTTATAATTTCTTCATAATCATCATAATCATCACATCAACATCATCACACATCATCATCCACAACCACCACAACAATCTCAGCCCATGTAATGATATGAGACAATCCTCCCTAGAACTGGGACTTGCAATTAAAGGGGAAAAATAAGAACTGTTGAGAATAAAATAAAATAAAGACAGAAGGAAAAAAGAAAAAGGATTTCAGGTGACAGAAGAGACAAAATACATGCAAAATCCAGTATAACAATGGGCACTCAGGACAACCTTATTTGTGCAGCTGATGACCAACTTACCAATTTTTTGTAAATCTAATAAAATTTCTTTAACTTCTGGGAGGTCCTGCCAGTCAAATAGGAACAGGAGGTCTCACTGATCAGAGTGTTCTAGAAAAAAATGGGCAGCCCTTTCCCAAGTTATTTGGCTTGTAGTCATCCCCTCTCCTCTCTGCTGAGCAGGAATTATCAACTATACCTGGAAGAAAAGAAGTTCTACCAATAGGCAGAATTGCCCATGTGGAGTGACTTAAGGGAGGTAGGGAAACATCCTTGTCTAAGAGAAAACTCACTCACCAGTGCTTTGACTCCAAAGATCCCACTATTAGAGAATTTGAATTTGCTGTCAACCCACTGCCAGCAATTACAACTGACAAACACCACACCTTAAACCTCTTTGGGCCTTTACTCCTTCATATGGATGATTTTTTTAAGGGCCAGTTATGGCTAGGTCTCTGCTAAGCTCTTCAGCCACACCTCTTACCTCAAGCCTCATCCCCTCATCTCTATATACCCTAACTTCATTCTTCATCATGTCAAACTGCTTGGACAGCCCTGAACCCAAGATGGAGTTTAGACTTCCAAGGATTTGTGCCTTAAACTCACCATACCCTCCTGACTCTACCCCAGTCCCCAACACTGCAAAGAGCATCTTCCTCCAGGGGACCATAATGTCACATGCCCACATCTACTACTAACATGTCTACCCTTGTAAAACCGTGACCTCTGAATCCCCAGCACTTAGTCAAGGGCCTTGCACATAAAGATGCACATTTGAATTTCATTTCAAATTGAACCCTATTGTAAAAACAATCTTTAAGTTGGAGGTATCAAATGAAAATAAAAGACACCTATATAGGTACTAACAAAAGAAGAAAAGGAACACAAGAGCATCCAGAAGCTCCTGGAAGACTCATTTTATCTCCTCAACTTACCCTGAAGCATCAGTTACATACAATGAATGACACAGGGGTCCTCAGTTTCCCCAGACTCTCATTTGGCTGTTAAATGGGCATCCTCATGCATTTACCACCTTACAGCTGCAAAGCCTTAAGAGGCTACCAAGAAGTTTCTGCAGCTCCCTAAATGACTTTTCTTACAGACAAGAGATGTTCACCTGAGAAGGTTGTGACTCAACCACCCAATGTTCATTCCAGAAAGTGATCACAGTGTGTCTCCAAAAGGCTAAAGTATCTTGGGTCTTTCCAGCTTCTCCATAACTCAGAAGCCTAGTAGAGATGGCAAGGAATCAGGCTGTGTATGTGTCTCTGGGTTTCCAAGCAGTTGCCAGTAAACACTGAGATCTCACTCTCTTAAATATCACCCATTCACCAGCCTTCTGAGTCTCTGTCACTTCTTCCTTTCCTCTCCATTGTCACAAAACAATTGGCTTCTCTTTTATTCACCCAATTGATCCTCTCAGCACTGAATACATGCAAATGGCATTTAAAGGAAATTAAACAGCCAGGCTCTCCCAGTACCTGTTTAGTTCAGACACAGAGTTCTGATTTCCTGGTGATGGAAATAATCACTCAGCTTTAAGATCTGCTAGGGTTTCTTTTTCCTCTCTCCAAGAGGGGCACAGTAAAATCAACTTCCACTGTGCCATTTAGGGATAGGGAGAAGAAATCTACCATATAATTGTTTTGGTTTTTTTTTAGTTGGAGTCTCACTGTCACCCAGACTGGAGTGCAGTGGCCGCTCCCGGCCACCGCAGCCTCAACCTGCTGGGCTCCGGCGATCCTTCCACCTCAGCCTTCCAAGTCGCTGGAACTACAGGCGCGCACTACCATGCCCGGCTAATTTTTGATTTATTGTAGAGATGAGGTCTCGCCAAGTTGCCCAGGTGGGTCTCGAACCCACGGGCTCAGGCAATCCACTCACCTCAGCCTCCCAAAGGCGCGGGATTACTGGCAGAGCCACTGAGCCCAGCTCGTATAATTGTTTTAAATAAACTTTGTAAAAGCATGTATAACCAAAAACACAAGGCTGAAGATTCTAAGTTGTTGCCTGATTTTCACATGTGGCTCTCAAGGTCAGAATTTAGTCAATGACCTTGGCTTGAAAATGCAGAGGGAGTAGAGGACAGTAGTGAAGGGATAGAGAACAAAGATTCCTGAGCAAGGGGACTCATGACACCGGAAAAATGTTGTGTTTGTCTCCTCTGTGACAAGGGTGACTCTGGCTGAGAGGGACAAGGCAGGCAAGTCCAGGTTCAGCCCTCAAGGAGTTCTCTGCCTGGTAGGGAGGACAGGCAAGTCAAGAGTCAATGACAATGGAATGACAATGGGGTGGCCAAGGGCCTGACAGGAAGGTAAAGGATGGGAGTGGCCAGCTTAGGCTGGGTGGCCCAGAAAACCTTCACACAAAAAGGAAAGGTATAATTGGTTTGAAAAACAGTCCCCCCACCCCCCACCCCCCCGGGGATAGGAGCTATCATGTATGTGGTGGGGTCCTACACTAGCTCTTTCTTTCTTTCCATACCAGTGTACCCATGCCCCTGCTGCTGAGGGTAACAGCTGCTAAGGGCTCACAGCTGTACCTTCTCCAGAAAATTGCTCTGGAACAAACTATCTGTCTTATTCAGGAGGTTACAGTTCATACCTTTTCCACCAGGGACAACGGCAACCAAAACCCCTCTTGCCTCGAGATGAGATCAGCTCTAAAGTGCAATTCTGGGACACTGTTCATGCTTAGCTCCTTCCAATGCCCCACCCTGCTTCCCTCACTCCCCTTCCGCAAGAATCCCTCTTCTCACCCGCCCATTCAACCTCACTAAAATAAATGGACAAGTATCCCCGTCTCTGGGAAATCACACTTAGAATAGCATTCCTGATGCAAACTCTTGCTTTAGGATCTGTAATTAACTGGGCTTTCCTGGCAGGGAGTGGGTAAGAGCTGCCCTGCAACAGAGGAGTCCTGTACCCTCCTGGCCTGCTCCCATGGTGACTACTCTGGCCCTCCATCCCTAACCACTCTCTTTGGGACTCAGTCTCCCCTCTTGCAGTTCCTGCTCACAACAATCCATGACACTCTCATCCACCAGAATAATCTCCAAAACACAAGCCTGACAATGTGACTGGGAAACATCAAAGTTCTCATTCCAATGGAATCAAGTCCACACCACCCATCCTGGCACTCAAGTCTTTTCATCGTTCCGATGCTTCCAGCTCGCCAACCCCACTTCTTCACATATCCTGGTTAAACTGACCTCTTCAACTCTCCTCAGATGTGGCCTGAACTCTCCCCACATCTACACCTTGCTCTCTTGCCTTACTGTCACCTATCTGAAATGTCCCACCTCCTCCTCAAGGCTTCCTACACAGTAGCAATGAATCTTTTTCTACCCATATCCACATGGTGTTTACTGGTTTCCTTATGGGAGTACTTCACACAATCTGTGCATTGTCCCAGCTTTCTGCATAAGGCCCTGTCTCCCTCTTAAACTGCAGGCTGTCCCTATGTCCTCTCAGTGGAGAATCATACGTGTTTATGAGTACAACTCTGACAAGTCATACTTTGTACTTTTCTCCAGGACACAACAATGCAAGAAACTGTTCTAATGTTTATTGAGTATTTACTGTATACCAGACATATTATTTCTTAATATTTTGTGCATGCGATATGATTTACATACAATAATGTCCACAAGACCTCACTCTGTCACCCAGGCTGGAGTGCAATGACACGATCACAGCTCACCATAACCTTGACCTCCTGAGTTGTAATGACTTCCTCTCCAACACTTGATATTGTCAATGTTTTTAATTTTATCCATTCTGGTAGATATGAAGTGGTATTCCACTCTGGTTTTAATTTACATCTCCCTGATGACTGATGAACTTGAGCACTTGTTCATATGTTTACTGGTCATCTGAAGATCTATAACGTTATGTCAGACACTTAAAAACAAGAGGTTCTTACTTAACTTTGACGCTAGCCTTCAAAGGTAGGTGTTGTTATCCCAGTTTTACAGATGTTGAAGTTCCAAAAAGCAAAGTAACTTGCCCCCGGTCATACAACCAGTAAATAACAGAGGTGGGGGACTTGCACATGTAGCTATCTAACTCAAAAACTTGGAGTTTTTTACTGTGAGGTGAGACTTTTCCAGCATAACAAGTCTATTAAGAGCACGGACTCTAGCATCAGTTGCCAAATTTCAAATTCTGCCACTGAGAGACCTTGGGCAAATCACAGGACTTCCTTGAACCTCCATTTTCTTATGTGTAAGGAGGGGAGGGTTGTAATAGGACTGATCTCACGTCATCTTCATGATGATTAACTGAAACAAAGCACAGTGCTCAGCACACAGTAAGAGTCCAGTATATAACATGCCACACTCTCGTCCTCTCTCCTCCCCCTGACTTGGCATCTCCAAGAAGAACATTTTCCTCTTCTTTCCTAGGAAGATAATCAAAATTTTGCTACAAAAAATAAAGTGTAGGACTCTACTTGCTTTTTTTTTTTTCATAACTCCCCAGCACAAAGACACCCGTAGAGCTATATCTTTTAAATTTCTGTTGGAGACAAATCATATATACTATAATGTTAAGGTGCCAGAAGAGGAAATGGACACCCTGGGTCCAAATACACTCTGAATCAGTCATCATGTGACTATCTGGAGATCAACTCAACCTCCCAACCATTGACCTCACTAGTTTCCAAGGAGCTGGCACTTGAACCAGAAATTCCAAGTGCTCAAGTTCATTAGTCATCAGAGAAGTGAAAATAAAAACCATGATGAGATATCACTTCATACCCATCAGAAAGGATAAAATTTAAAAGATTGACACTATCAAGAATCAGGTCCCTGTTTTCTCCACCCTAGGAATCCTGCAGAGACACTTTAGCTGCAGACTTCAAAGAATGAGAACAAGTTATTGATTCCCTGTTATTAAAAATAAGAATGAAGAGTCACAAGACATTTGGTTCAGTAACACATCCAGTAAGTTTGAGACAAAAGACTGAATCATTGGCAGAATCTAACATTATTAAATAAATCTCTAACGGGTTCAGTTGGGAAAGTTCAAAAATAATTATTCCGGAGTTCCAAGAATCAGTGTGGGATGGTTTTCCTGCTATCTTTCCCTTGAGTTAGTAAGACTTACTGAACTCTTCTAAGAAACAAATCCCCAGTCCTTTATAAGACAGCCAAGGTCATGATGACCTTGTCATCTGACAGCAATTTAGCAAATGTGGGACCCTTTCTACTGTACAGCCAAACACAATCTAGAAATAGAAATATCTAAAAATAGTTTTATGTAATAATTCCAAATGTTTATATGTACTATGAAACAAAAATTAATAAGCTCAATTTTAAAAATTAAATGAGGCCAGGCATGGTGGCTCAGTCTGTAAATCCCAGCACTTTGGGAGGCCGAACCAAGAGGACTGCCTGAGCCCGGGGGTTCGAGACCAGCCTGGGCAACTTGGTGAGACTTTGCCTCTACAATAAAACAAAAAAATATGCCAGGCATGTTAGCGTGCACCTGTAGTTCCAGCTACTTGGAAAGCTGAGGTGAAGGATTGCCTCAGCCCAGCAGGTGGAAGCCGCGGTGGCTATGAGTGTGCCACTGCACTTCAGCCTGAGCAACAGAGTGAGACTCCAACTCAAAAATAAATAAATAAATAAGCAAAACAAAGATCAGAGTAAGAGAATATCATAGGGAAAACTGACTTCAGGTAAAGTGGCTGGAAATGCTTCGTGGAAGAAATTACATTTAAGTGGAG